>SJYX01024519.1:71701-189324 GCA_006410675.1 Oreotragus oreotragus
GACTGTGAAGAAAGCTGAGCGCCAAAGAATTGATGCTTTTGAACTGTGGTGTTGGAGAAGACTCTTGAGAGTCCCTTAGACTGCAAAGAGATCCAACCAGTCCATTCTGAAGGAGATCAACCCTAGGATTTCTTTGGAAGGAATGATGCTAAAGCTGAAACTCCAGTACTTTGGCCACCTCATGCAAAGAGTTGACTCATTGGAAAAGACTCTGATGCTGGGAGGGATTGGGGGCAGGAGGAGAAGGGGGCGACAGAGGATGAGATGGCTGGATGACATCACTGACTCAACGGACATGAGTCTGAGTGAACTCTGGGAGTTGGTGATAGACAAGGAAGCCTGGCATGCTGCAGTTCATGGGGTCGCAAAAAGTCAGACACGACTGAGCGACTGAACTGAACTGAACTAAGTAGTAGGAGGAAACAAACTACAAATGTTGGATTTTTTTTTTCTCTTAAAATTCTGTGTTGCCATGACATCTGGTTCCACCTGAACTTTACTTTTCTCAAACCTTGAGCTAGTCAATGCGTTTTTCTTATGTAACTGTTTTTCCTAATCTATGTTAATGAAACTAGTATTTGATTTGGAATTTGCCTTTCTTAAAAATGTTTCCACCTAATACTACTTTTGGCTGATAATAGCTCAACAAACCAGTATTAATATCAATTGTTTTATGGCTGGGGGTGACACATCTCATGCCATCCTATCTCAAAAATTCATATTGTGGAAGAGGGGTCTGGTGAAACTCCTTCAGCCTTGAGGTGTCTCTGTTATCTGATTAATAACTTTCTAACAGATATAAAGCAACTTGCTAAAACTAGCACAAGGGCACTCCCCATCCCCCTTCTGATGTCTATGTCAGAAGTTTTCTATGTCCCTTTTTATACTTTAATAAAACTCTGCTACACAAAAGCTCTTGAGTGATCACACCTGGTCTCTGGTCCTGAAACTAAATCTTCTTCTTCAGAGATCACAGATCTGACATTGTTCACCATAAGCTATCAAAGGAACATATTGAGAAAAACGTGCATTAAGAAAACAAATAGACTTAAAAAAATAAAACAAAACCAAACCTTTGAACCAGGAATTTTTCTTTTAAGAAACGTTAAAACATTAAAGGGTGATGCCATCAAGGTTTTGAATTCATAATGTTAACAAATCTGGAAGACCCAGCAGTGGCCAAAGGACTGGAAAAGGTCAATCCTCATCCCAATTCCAAAGAAGGGTAACACCAAAGAATGTGCTAACCATTGGATAATCACACTCATCTCCAATGCTAGTAAGGCCATGCTTAAAAGCTTGCATGCTAGGCTTCAGCATTATGTGAACCAAGAACTTCCAGATGCCCAAGCTAGGTTTAGAAAAGGAAAAGGAACTAGGGTTCAAATTGCCAGCATTCGCTGGATTATAGAGAAAGCAAGGGAATTTCAGAAAAACATCTCTCTCTCTTTCACTGACTACACTAAAGCCTTTGTGTGGATCATGACAAACTGTGGAAAACTCTCAGAGAGACTGGAATACCAGACCATCTTATCTGTCTCCCAAGAAACCTGTATGTGGGTCAAGAAGCAACAGTTATCCTGTATGGAACAACTGATTGGTTCAAGATCAAGAAAGGAGTACAACAGGGCTGTCTGCTGCCACCCTGTTTGTTTAACCTACACGCTGAGCACAGAGGAATGCTGGGCTAGATGACTTACAAGCTGCAATCAAGATAGGTGGGAGAAACATCAGCAACCTCAGATATGTGGATGATACCACTNACTGATTGGTTCAAGATCAAGAAAGGAGTACAACAGGGCTGTCTGCTGCCACCCTGTTTGTTTAACCTACACGCTGAGCACAGAGGAATGCTGGGCTAGATGACTTACAAGCTGCAATCAAGATAGGTGGGAGAAACATCAGCAACCTCAGATATGTGGATGATACCACTCTAATGGAAAAAGCAAAGAGGAACTTAAAGAGTCTCTTGGTGAAGGTGAAGGAGGAGAGTGAAAGAGCCTGCTCAAGACTAAATATTTTAAAAAACTAAGATCATGACATCCAGCCCCATTACTGCATGGCAAATAGCAGGGGAAAAGGTGGAAATAGTGACAGATTTCCTTTTCTTTGTCTCCAAAATCACTGTGGATGGTAACTGCAGCCATGAAATCAGAAGACAATTACTTCTTGGCAGGAAAGCGATGACAAACCTAGACAGTATGTTGAAGAGCAGAGACATTACTCTTGTGGCAAAGCTCTGTATAGTCAATGCTATGGTCTTCCCAGTGGTCACATATGGTTGTGAGAGCTGGATCATAAAGAAGGCAGAACTCCACAGAATCGATGCCTGTGAACTGTGGTGCTGAGGAAGACTCCTGAAAGTCCCTTGGACTGCAAGGAGATTAAACCAGTCAGTCTTAAGGGAAATCAACACTGAATATTCTGATGATGGAGCTAAAGCTCCACTATTTGGTCATCTGATATGCGAACAACTTATTGGAAAAGTCCCTGATACTGGGAAAGATTGAGGGCAGAAGAAGAGGGAATCAGAGGATTAGATGACTGGAAAGCATCACCGATGGAATGAACATGAACTTGGGCAAATTCCAGTAGATGGTAAGGGACAGGGAGGCCTGGTGTGCTGCAGTCCAAGGGGTTGCAAAGAGTCAGACACGACTGGGTGACTGAACAACAGTAACAAAGCATTAAAATAGTATAAGTGACTATTAAATAAGCATTAATCACTTCTAGGTTCTAGAAAAAAGTCAGACCTGTTATACTGTCATTTGCACTGAAATAATTTTTTGTTAAAATTATAAAGCACAACATGAACTTCAGATGGCATAAAAGATGCTGAACTTTCCACCTTTGATGTCTTTATTATACATACCCACTTTTTTGAATTTTATTGTAGCTTAACTTTAATTTTTCTTTGTGCAGCAAACAAATTTTGGATATTTGTGCACCTGATGTATCTGACAGATTTTTTAAAATAATAAATATCTAAACTATATTGTTAATAATCAAGTCATTAAACTCTTATCTTTAAATATTGATATTTTGACTGATAAATGACAAAATCTGCATTCAATAAAATGGTAAATAAATAAAATTAGGAAAGGAAGATGAACATCTGAAAGCAGTATGCATAAAAACTGAAGGCACAGATGGTAGTATGGTAAGTGTTCTTCCTAATTGCACGGAAACCTTTTCTCTTGGGCAAACCACTTTGAAGCTTGTTTTGAATGTCTTTCATGTGAAGATACCTGGGACAACAGAATCTGATTGTCAATTGCCCTAATCTCTAGAGAATTGAAAGGTTATCTGATTGGGGTATATTAAAGATCTAAGAATAATTCCCTTGCAAAGGTAGAAATATGCCTAACAGCACTGTCTTGAGAATGAACTAGTGCAAAGAACATAGAAGGATGCCAGGTGAACAGAGTTGTGTTTGGAGCTATTTCATGCTTACAATTACTAGCATAGTAATTTTGTAAACTTTATTGGAGAAAGTAAAAGAATACTCTTTCAATTTTAGCTGTTCTTTTGTTTTTACCATTTCCTTCCAAATTCATCTATGTGAATTTGGGACTAGTCAGGATAGGTAAACAATGAACTTATTTACATTTTCCCTTAAAACTGCATGAAGTGAAGTGAAGTGAAGTCGCTAAGTCGTGTCCGACTCTTTGTGACCCCATGGACTGTAGCCTACCAGGCTCCTCCCTCCATGGGATTCTCCAGGCAAGAGTACTGGAGTGGAGTGCCATTTCCTTCTCCAGGCAACGCTTATTATACCAGATAAAAGACAAGGTTTTTTACAATCAGATGACATTATCTCTTCTTCCTTTGATTCACTCTACAAATAATTAGTATAAATAGCTACACTGAGAAGTGAATTCCTATGAATCTGCTAAGTCGCTTCAGTCGTGTCCGACTCTGTGTGACCCCATAGACGGCAGCCCACCAGGCCCCCCCATCCCTGGGATTCTCCAGGCAGAACACTGGAGTGGGTTGCCATTTCCTTCTCCAAAGCATGAAAGTGAAAAGTGAAAGTGAAGTCACTCAGTCAAGTCTGACTCGTAGCAACCCCATAGACGGCAGCCCACCAGGCTCCCCTGTCCCTGGGATTCTCCAGGCAAGAACACTGGAGTGGGTTGCCATTTCCTTCTCCCCTATGAATCTAGTATCATTAAATGTATTTATAAATCTATATTAATTTATTGGAAGGACAACATGCTACAAAAAGTCAACACATAAGAATATTAACAATTTCATATATGTATTAGGTTGGTGAAAATTATTTGTGGTGTTTCACATTGTTGAAATTTGTCATTTGTTATTGGAATGCATTCTTAATAAATATGTTATACATCATTTTAATGCACATTTCTCACTTTATTATTTTTTTTGCTAATGACTTATTACTTGCTGTGTATTTTATATTTATTTTAGCCTAGAGAAATAATATTAGACAAAAAGCAAATTCAAGTGATTTTCTTATTTGAGTTCTAAATGGGTTGTAAAGCAGTGGAGACAACTTGCAACATCAACAATGCATTTGGCCCAGGAACTGCTAATGAACATACAGTGCAGTGGTGGTTAAAGAAGTTTTTCAAAGGAGACAAGAACCTTAAAGATGAGGAGTGTAGTGGCCAGCCATCGGAAGTTGACAACAACCAATTGAGAGCCATCATCAAAGCTGATCCTCTTACAATTACACGAGAAGTTGCCAAAGAACTCAAGAACTCAACTTTGGCCATTCTATGGTTGTTCAGCATTTGAAGCAAATTGGAAAGGTAAAAAAAAAAAAAAAAAAAAAAGACTCAATAAGTGGGTGTCTCATGAGCTGACCAATTTTTAAAAAATTATCATTTTGAAGTGTTGTCTTCTCTTATACTATGCAAGAACAATGAGCCATTTCTCAATAGGATTGTGACGTGCAATGATAAGTGGACTTTGTGCAACAACCAGCAATGGCTAGCTCAGTGGTTGGACTGAGAAAAAGCTCCAAAGCACTTCCCAAAGCCAAACTTGCACCGAAGAAATGTCATGGTCACTGTTTGGTGGTCTGCTGCCCATCTGATCTGCTACACTTTCTGAATCCCAGCAAAACCATTACATCTGAGAAGTATGTGCAGCAAATCAATGAGATGCACTAAAAACTACAATGCCTGCAGCTGGCATTGGTCAGCAGAAAGGGCCCAATTCTTCATGACGACGCCCAACCTCACATCACACAACTGTTGCTTCAAAAGTTGAATGAATTGGGTTACAAAATTTTGTCTTATCCATCATCTTCACCTAAGCTTTCGCCAAGGGACTACCACTTTTTCAAGCATTTCAACAACTTTTTGCAGGGAAAAAGCTTCCACAATCAGCAGGAAGCAGAAAATACATCCCAAGAGTTCCTTGAATCTTGAGGCATGGGTTTTTATGCTTCAGGAATAAACACACTTATTTCTCATTGGCAAAAATGTATTGATTGTAATGGTTCTTATTTTGATTAATAAAGATGTGTTTGTGTTTGAGCCTGGTTATAATGATTTAAAGTTCACAGTCTTAGGTCTTAATTATGTTTGCACCAATTTGATAGAAGGTATTAATGTAAAAAATGTGCAGTTCCCCAGTAAGTGTAAGGATGAAACTGCTTAAGTAGATTGATTTACGTATTAGAAATTGTTGGCTAATAATTTAAAGATGAAAAGTATAAAGGAATGCGAACTGTAAAAAATTTATAAAAGGAATGCAAAAATATTTTTGTAAACCTTTCAAACCAGAATCTCAAAGAGATATTTATACATCTATGTAATTGCAGCATTATTCATGATAGCCAAGAGGCATAAGCAATCTAAATGTCTATCAGTGGATGAATGGATAAAGAAAATTTAGCATATATGTGCAGTGAAATATTCAGACTTGACTGGAAAGAAACCCCATCATATGCTATAACATAGATGAATATTAAAGATTTCATACTAAATAAGCCAGTCACAGAATGACAAGTTCTGCAAAGCAATACTTATTTGAGGCATCTAAAATTTTCAAAATCTTAGAAAATAAATAGAACGGTGGTTTCCAGGGGCTAAGGAGAAAAAGAGGTGGCAGTTTGTTACTTGGTGGGTATAGAGTTTTAGTCAGGTAGGGTGAGTGGGATTTGGGAATCTGTTGCACCAACAATGTGCATGGGGTAGATAGTATTGCACTGTACACTTGGAAGTTGTTGGGGAGGTAAATTTCATCTTGTGTTTTTCTTTGCCCCAAAATAAATAAAAAATAAAGTAAAATAATGCATATGTGATATGCACACAGATTATTTCTCCTGGATATCTTGTGGTATAAGCTGTGACAAGTGTAGCTGAAGTGATTTATATTTTCACTTTGCCTTCACACATTTCTGGATATTTTGATATTTTTAGAGACAGATTGTCCTTAGAATAAAAATTCAGAGAAAATTTTCAAAAAAGAAAATTTGCAAGAAAATTTCTTACATAAGTTAAAAACAAAGCTAAAGCATTTACAGATAACTAGCTAGAAGCCTCTTTTTTTGGTTTCCAATCGCTAAATGAATATACATTCCTCTTAGCCATTAACCTGAAATTCTAAAGGAAAAAAAAATCTTTCCTAATACAAGTTTTTAAAAAAAGTGTTGTTGAATCCAGTGTTCTAAAAGGAAATATTAAGGAAATACTTTTATCTGAACTAAGCTGAAGATGAAAAGAAAATAATTAAAATGGGACTACCCCCAAGAATATTAATGCAATACATTCCTCTTAGCCATTAACCTGAAATTCTAAAGGAAAAAAAAAATCTTTCCTAATACAAGTTTTTAAAAAAAGTGTTGTTGAATCCAGTGTTCTAAAAGGAAATATTAAGGAAATACTTTTATCTGAACTAAGCTGAAGATGAAAAGAAAATAATTAAAATGGGACTACCCCCAAGAATATTAATGCAGAATGCAAAGTTCAACTGTGTGGGTGCTGAAGCATTAGATTTTGGCTGCTTTACTCTCCATACTATTCCAAGTAAGCGGATGCAATTATTTAATGCTAAGTTTTAATCTTAATGCCATAACATAGGAAACTGCTAATAGGGAAAAAATCCTGGAGTTATCTTGGAACTAGCTCAAAGGCAAATACTTAATTGGAGTTAAAATCATAGCAGAACACATAGTAACATTTAGCAACTACTCTGTAGAGACATTTTCAGCTTAGTCATAAAGAGTCCAGGTTTCAGTTCAGGAAAAACAGATGATAAACAATTAGGTGTTTTAAAAATGATAGTGCTGCGATTCATGGGGTTGCAAAGAGTCAGACACGACTGAGTGACTGAACTGAACTGAACTTGCTATCTATTAATCCAAATATTTTTGTTGTTTCTTACTGTACCTTCCTCTTCAGCCACGTGGGGTTAATGGCAGTCAACTCAGTTCTGCTAGAAGCATGCATGCATGCCTAAAAGTCATATGCTATGCAAGATCCTGCAGTGAGGAACCACAGAGCTTATAGGGAAAATAGGGTTAGGGCCCTGTGCCCCCAGACTTCATCAGCGACACATAAGGAAAGATAGGAACCCACTTTACATGTGTTAAATGGTTAAGGAATGCATAAATAATACAGTGAGTATAGCACTTAGGAAAGACCTGGGGTTGCTTCTGGAAATGGGAAGCTTGAAAGTTGCTTTGAAGTAATGCCAGAAGGGTCACCTCAGATGGGACAGGAAGTTGTAACCCCAGATGTGGAGGGGCATGGCTCATAACACCCCTGGTAACTGAAGCAGCTGGCAAGCATGGAGGTGTTTACATTCCTACACAACTCAGTTCAGTGGGCTTCAGTTTTCTGCCTTCACCTCGAGTTTCTCATAGGCAAAATCATGCATAAGCAAAAGCAAAATTATTATGCTCAAATCGTTCCCTAATATATCAATCGCATTGGAACAAATTTGCATTTTCAAAACAAGCATTATAGCAGAACTGACTGTACTTAATTTAAATGACTGTTATGAAGACCAAATGAGATGATCCATACAAAATGCTCAGCACAACAGCACAATGCCGGGCACAGAGTAAACATTCAACAAACACTGAAACTACTGTTCCTCATGTCCCTGCTGGCTTGTGGATACCACCCCTGGTAAACTGAAAGAATCAGAGTGAGCATCTATCCAGCCAGCCTTGCAACAAAGGGCATCTCTAATTCCTACTCCCCACCTGAGACCACGAGGCTGGCACCTTCAATAGGCTCCCCCCTAACAAGACATGCATTTTAGAAAAGTCCTCAGATCAGATGGACACTGGGGCAGGATCCGAACGCCAGCTTCTCAGGTAAAGAAACGGTTGCTGTCCTCCCCAAATGAGCAAGACCCACAGGGAGAAGAGTGCCCACTTGGGACTCTGAGAACACCAGGAAACCAAAGGAGTAACTGACCCTCATGAGAGGATAGCCCATCATCTGGTAGGACAGAGAAGAGTGGGTCCAGGAGGGGAAGAAATTAGTCAATTCTCACGTTAGAATAGCAACCTACGTGCAGACATTTTCAGTCTCCTTGCCTCCTGCAGAGAGGAGAGGGGTAAAAGGCAGATTCTAGAGCCAGGGGTGGAGAAGGCAATGGCACCCCACTCCAGCACCCTTGCCTGGAAAATCCCGTGGATGGAGGAGCCTCATAGGCTGCAGTCGATGGGGTCGCTAAGAGTCGGACACAACTGAACGACTTCACTTTCACTTTTCACTTTCATGCACTGGAGAAGGAAATGGCAACCCACTCCAGTATTCTTGCCTAGAGAACCCCAGGGCCGGGGGAGCCTGGTGGGCTGCCGTCTATGGGGTCGCACAGAGTCGGACATGACTGAAGCGACTTAGCAGCAGCAGCAGCAGCAGAGCCAAGGGGCTTTCCAGGTGGCTCAGACAGTAAAGAATCTGCCTGCAGTGCAGGAGACCCGGGTTTGATCCCTGGGCTGGGAAGTGTCCCTGGAGAAGGGAATGGTAGCCCATTCCAGCATTCTTCCCTGGAGAACTCCACGGACAGAGGAGCCTGGTGGGCTACAGTCCATGGGGTCGCAAAGAGTCAGACACGACTGAGTGACTAACCGTTTCACTTTGCTAATGCCAGGAAGACTTGACTGAAAATACTGGCTCCTCCACACACCACGTATATGAGGTCAGGCATGTTAACTAAACCTGAGACTCAATTTCCCTACCTATCAAATGGGGACAACGTATTTATCTTGTAGGACTGATGTTAGGGTTATAAGGAGCGAATGTATGCAAAAGCACTGACAGGGTGTCTGGCACTGAGGAAATACTAATCAGTGCTGGTTAATCATAATTACTACATTTCCTCACATTGGCAATTTCCATGAGACAGGATTTGCCCTCTTTCCCAGAATTCCTTGCTCTCTGGAAAGACTAACTCCTTGGGGGCCTATGCCAAACTGAAGAAACTGTCTAAAAGAAGCAAGGGTTTCAGTGGAGGTGAGTTCTGCAAACTCTGCAATTCAAAGACCCTTGCAAGGGGGCTCTGTAAGCTCTCGTAGGGGTCGCTACATAGAATGCGGGAAAGAGCCCCATGTTTAGAATCAGCAGTCTTGGTTTTTTGTTCTGTTTTCCTAATTTTTTAACTGTGATAAAATACACATAAGTTACCAGCTAACCATCTTTAAGCGCATAGTTCAGGGGCACAAGGTACATTCATAATGTGCAAACCGCCTCCCATTTCCAGAACGTGTCATTTTGTCATCTTACCCATTAAACAATCGTCCATTCCTCCTACTCTATCCCCTGGCAACACCATTCTACTTTCTGTCTTTAGGAATCTGACTATCCTAGTAACTTCATATGAGTGGGACCATGCAGTAATTGTTCTCTTATCACTGGGTTATTTCACTTGGTACCCTGGCCTCAAGCTTCGTCCATGTGTGGCACGTGTCAGAATCTCCTTCCTTTCAAAGACTGCAGAATACTTTGTTTACTGCATTGTAACAATGTGAAAAAACAATATAAAAATACATTGTTTACTGCAGTTCCCCCCTTATCAATGCGGGCAACTATCAAGAAGCCCAAGAGGATGCTCAAAACTGCAAATAGTACTAAACCCTATATATACTAGGCTTTTTTTCATATACGTATGTACATACCTATGATAAAGTTTAAAGTATAAATTAGGCACAGTAAGAGATTAACAGTAAGTAATAATAAAATAGGACAATTATATTGTGATACAAGTCACGTGACTGGGATGGTTCTCTCTTTCTCCCAAAACCTTACTGGTTATGGTGGAAGATGATAAAATGCCGACATGATGAGCTGAAGTGAGGTGGACGATGTAGGCGCTGCGATGCAGCACTGGGCTACCTCTGACCCCCTGATGATGTGTCAGAAGAAGGATCAGCTGCTTTGGATGATCCTAGATCATTGATGGTGTCGATGGCTGGATGTCAGGATCAGATGATATCAATGGTTGGGGATTACAGGTGGGACAGAGCAGGATGGCAGATACTACTTAGAACGACACACATGGGGAAGCATTTTGTAAATGGGGAAGCATTTTGTAAAGTGCTATGCCATTCGTCTAGTCTCTCCAGAAACATTAAATGGCAATTCCTTACTAGCCCCTAATCTAGATTCTGGTATGAAAAAGAAGACTAAGTAGAGTCCCTGTTCACAGGGATATTCAGTTCAGTTCAGTCGCTCAGTCGTGTCCAACTCTTTGCAACCCCATGAATCGCAGCACACCAGGCCTCCCAGTCCATCACCAACTCCCAGAGTTCACTCAGACTCACGTCCTTCGAGTCAGTGATGCCAACCAGCCATCTCATCCTCTGTCGTCCCCTTCTCCTCCTGCCCCCAATCCTTCCCAGCATCAGAGTCTTCCAATGAGTCAACTCTTCGCATGAGGTGGCCAAAGTACTGGAGTTTCAGCTTTAGCATCATTCCTTCCAAAGAAAACCAAGGGCTGATCTCCTTTAGAAGGGACTCTCAAGAGTCTTCTGCAACACCACAGTTCAAAAGCATCAATTCTTTGGCACTCAGCTTTCTTCACCGTCCAACTCTCACATCCATACATGACCACGGGAAAAACCACAGCCTTGACTAGATGGACCTTAGTCGGCAAAGTAATGTCTCTGCTTTTGAATATGCTGTCTAGGTTGGTCATAAAAGTTCAGTCGCTCAGTCGTGTCCAACTCTTTGCAACCCCATGAATCGCAGCACACCAGGCCTCCCAGTCCATCACCAACTCCCAGAGTTCACTCAGACTCATGTCCTTCGAGTCAGTGATGCCAACCAGCCATCTCGTCCTCTGTCGTCCCCTTCTCCTCCTGCCCCCAATCCTTCCCAGCATCAGAGTCTTCCAATGAGTCAACTCTTCGCATGAGGTGGCCAAAGTACTGGAGTTTCAGCTTTAGCATCATTCCTTCCAAAGAAAACCAAGGGCTGATCTCCTTTAGAAGGGACTCTCAAGAGTCTTCTCCAACACCACAGTTCAAAAGCATCAATTCTTTGGCACTCAGCTTTCTTCACCGTCCAACTCTCACATCCATACATGACCACGGGAAAAACCACAGCCTTGACTAGATGGACCTTAGTCGGCAAAGTAATGTCTCTGCTTTTGAATACACTATCTAGGTTGGTCATAACTTTTCTTCCAAGAAGTAAGCGTCTTTTAATTTCTAACACCAGAAATTTAAAACAAAGACAAATGCAGGGATCGTTGTTCATTATGATGATGAAATGAAATGATGAAAGCCGCTCAGTTGTGTCCAACCCTCTACGACCCCTTGGGCTGTAGCCCACCAGGCTCCTCTGTCCATGGACTTCTCCAGACAAGAATACTGGAGTGGGTAGCCATTCCCTCCTCCAGGGGATCTTCCCGACCCAGGGATCAAAGCTGGGTCTCTCATTATAATCCTTGCTATTTACTGAAGGCCCCCTACGTATCAGGTACCTGCAGCAGCACTGTATGTATGTGACTTCATTTAGTCCTACTGTGGATCCTGCTGTTATCCCCACTTGCAGACAAGGAAACCAAAGCTCAGAGAAGTTAACATCCCCAAGTCCACTTAAGCCATCAGTCATAGCCATGTGAACTCAGATTTCTCTGAATTTAAAGCCCTTTTTCTCCCTATAGTACCACCCATGCATCCCCCATTATTTCTTCCCTCACTGATCTGACCACTCAAATCTATCACCCTATAAGACATGGGGGCAGATTTCAAGAATAGTGTGGAAAAATGATGGAAACTGCTGACTGTACACAATATCTGTTGCTGGGCAGGATCTCAGGACCCATATTCAGAGAAAGAAATATGAATTGGGGCAATATATCCAAAACTGAATTCCATAAAAATACAACAACCAGTGAGATGCAAATAGGAGTTCCTTGCCAGAAAAAAAAAAAAAAGCCAATCTGTGGTTAAATAAATTTAGAAAACACTGAGATAAAGAAAGGTAATCAAATATCTCAACAGCAAGACTTCAGAAAGCCTCACCTACACTACTGTGAAGTCTGAGAAGGGATATTGTCCACAGGTTTCCCAATATTTTGGGTAGACTGGACACGTTTCCTTCTATAAAAGACCTGGGAACATGTCACAGAACACAGTTTGAGAAAGGCTGGCTTTGCAGCTTTCAGAACAGCTGGGAAGCCTCTCAATTCATCACAAGCCTTTATCCTCACCATTTTCGTCCCCATCGTGAGCCTTTGTATCTGGTTCCGTTTGAAATAGCTAACATTTATCGACCACTTACTACATGCCAGACACCGACTTAGGCACTAGAGACTCAAAATAACTGCCGGGGCTGCAGTTATAGTAAATCTAATAAGCCAAGAGAGTGTATAAGCACAATAGTGTGGCCATACACAGCCATCTATCGTCGAACTTCACATTAATGGGGGATTAGGGGTTGACAGAGAATGCTTCAAAGGTTTTTGCTGGAGAAACCTTGAAGTGGCCCTCAGAGGATAAACAGTAACAATTAAGTGGAGAGAAATCTTGTAAGAACATTTTACCGAAACTGGCCATTGGTCAGGCTGACATCCCCGAGGGATGGGCTCCCTGTAAGGCATATAGTCCTCTGAAAAGACTGGAAGTGGTGAGCTAAAATTCCAACTTTGCTATTTATCATCTGACCTTGGATAGGTTACTTAAATTTCATCTGTAGGATGGGGATCAGTACATCAATTTCAGAGTTGTGAAGAAGATCAAAAGAGGCAATTGTATGTAATAATACAACACCTAATGACCTGCCTGGCACAGTGCTTAGCTCTGTTTCATTCGATTGGTGACATCCTGGAGTAATGTGTTAAGAGTGTGAGGCTGCATATGTGCTTAGAGAGGAAAGAGGGTCATGACTGATTAGCAGTTTCTGCCATTGACTTGAGAAGGAGGGGGTCACAAATTGGCTCAAGTTAGCTGGAGACTTTCAATCAAGTGCTTTCCCAAGGGTCCTTGCCCTCAAAAAGGAGTTTCTAACGACCTGGGGGACCTCAGAAGAAAGCAAGCAGCCCTCACAGAAGGCGTTCTCACTGTTAGCCCCTGTCAGCTCCTCTGCTTTCCCATATATCCTTCATTCTCTTTCATTTTCAGAAAATGACCAAGGTTGATCTCTTGCCTATGTAAAGCAAGGGTTTGCTGTGATGTGAAACTAGTACAGCATTTGCTCTGAACCTAAAAAAATTTTTGAGTCTGAAAAACATGCACATAGTCTACTAATGAGTACCAGTCCCCTTCTAAAGAGCTCAGCAGCACTGAGCAGGTCACTCAAGAGTAAACTCAGAAACACAGGTAAAGGGGCATTCCACTGCCAGGAAGTACAGAGGCGAGCAAGAACAGAGGGAGCCCCTAGAGGGAAATTCACATGTTACATGTTGATAAAACACTTGTTGTGTTACAATTATTATTAATCACCATTTTTATCTTGCAACTTCTGTGGTACTACAGTTTAAAAAAGAAAAAAAAACAGTAAAAACATTAAAAATCTAATGATTTCAGAGAGAACAGCGTAAAGGAGCCACTCTAAATTTCAGAAGTGGAAGAGTTCCAGGATGTCAAGTAGATCCACCCCTGTCATTTTACAAGTTCATTCCACTGACATGTGTTCACTGCACATATCCATGGCCAAGGAACTGTGCTAGGCACTGGGGTGACGGCTGGTGAACAAAACAGATGTGGGTCTTGCACTCTTCAAGTCTAGGAGGGAAGATGGGCCACAAATAACCAAACAAACATTTAGCTATTTAATTATCATCATGATCAATGCCATAATTACGATCCTTATGGATCCTCTGATGCTCAGTTGAGAGGAGACCCAAGATAGGGGATCTGCCATGTCCACTCCGCTAGACAGGGTTGAAGCTGAAGCCTGAATTCAGGTCATCTGCCTCCCTGTCACCGTGGTCCCCACTGGGCCACAGCGGGGGGACCAGTGCCCTGACAGGAGTCTGGGAGAAGGATCCGGGACTAAGAGTATGGTGGTGGGAAGCTGGGGCAGAGACGCAAGTGGCCTCATCTCTGCAGCTTTCACAGAACAAGAGCAGGGAGCCTGCAGACTTCACTGTCTTCCCAGACACTCCCTCACGCATGACAGCCGTGGAAAATGCTTCAGCTACCTTCAGGTGAGGGCTGGGACACTAGAGCCGTCAACAGTCAGGACGATGAAGAGGACAGAGGAAGGCCTCCGCCAAAATCCATTAGAAAGGGCAGAGAATGGGAAGTGTAGACCCTCCGCGGAGGCTGATCGCCAAGCTTTCTGCTGCACTTTGCTTGGGAATTAATCACACAAATCCCTTGATAAATCCGAAGCCGTTATTAGACAACACTAATAGCCCCCTTCAAGTAATCCAGGCAAAGACATCGAGAGAGCAGGGGCGGGGGGAGCCCCGAGGGGCTCGAGAGCAGCAGGCTTTCACATGCACATGCGTCCACGTGAGAGCACGTGCGCGCACACAGCCTGCCCGCCCCCACGCCCAGATGTCTGCTCCCAACACCACCTCTGGCTTCTGCCCCAGTCGCTTCAGGCAAGTGGAGGGAACTGAAGGATGGGAGAACTGAAGGTCTGTGTTCCCTCCCCTACCCAGCCCTGCCACTGACCTAATTCCCCACAAGAGAGGATTTTTTCCTTTTCGGTCCTGCTTGTTTGTAAATCATGCCACCCTAGTGCACACACAGCTTAAGGCAGGGCCTGGCTAGGAAGCCCGGAGATGCCAAGAAGCTTCAAACGATGGTCCCAGCTGCTGTTCCTCAAGGCGGAGGGTCACAGGAAGTCTGAGAACCTCAGAAGGGTGGGGGAGTGGGAGGTGGAAGGAGAGAGGCACGCCATCAAGGTCACCCCAATTTTACATTCTTACTCTGCCCTTTACTGAACTAGAGGTGCTATATATTCTAAAATGGGCCAGTAGAACTCTGCCTTATATACGATTTGGGGTAAGTTTCTTAATTCATCTAGGTCAGTGGGCTCAATGAATGACACAGGATATTTTGACCCGGGTGTTATGTTCCCTCAAGTATGTTGTGCAACTGCTTTAAAAAAAAAAAAAAGAAGAAGAAAGAAAGAAACCTGTCAGGAGAGAGGCTGACTTTAGTTGTAGGATGAGATATAGTACTTTGAACTGGAAAAACTGACCTGGAAAAAAATTAGACCTGTCAGGAAAAAATCAACACAAAATGGAACTGACAGGGCTAAAAATGCACGTGGCAAAATTGGTTATTGACTGAAAAATTGAAGGAAGAATCAAACATTCTTGACAAAGTTTAAACCAGCAGATCTGAGGTGAGAAAACTGGGTATGGTAGAAATGATGAGCATAAAAGAGTGTTCACAGTGGTCGGAGCTACATGAGCAAAATTTGATAGGCACACAAAAAAGTAACTGATCGATGAATCAAATCTTTGCTACAGAAGACACGTGGAACAGAACTGATCTTGTAAGAAATAGTTCAGTGAAATAAAAATGAATTGGAAAATTAAGAAATGGTTTAACTATGCTGAAGAAAAAAAAATGAAGAATTGCACAAACTCATTTACTTTTAAAAAACATTCCCTTAATAAAACTGTTTTTATTGTTAGTATAATCCTGATTATACTGACGTGGCATTAAAACGTTTCAGGGTCAAATTGCATAATCAAAACATCTTGATAAATGCTGAAGAAAAATATTTATCTCAGTGGTCCTATCCAGTTGCAATTTTTCCCCCAATAAAAGATCAGAATAGAATGTGAACAAAATTATACAAATAATTTACTAGGAAGATGATAGCACAAGAACCAGCTTTCCTGCAAGAATGATTCTCACACTAATAGATTCATTTATACTGTAAGCAATTTTAAGCAATTTTAGAAACTAACAATGGGTAACTATATTTTTTCTAAGAACAAAAACCTGAGAAAGACACTCTGTATTATCATAGTTTCTTAAAAAGAAAATGGCATTTTAACACCCTAAAGATAAAAGGGCGTAATTTCAGAATTAAAAAAAAAAAAATCTGAATGCATCTTTACAATAAACTTCTACATGACGTTTAATTTTCTCGTTTTCCTGAAGAAAGATGAAATTCCCTTCTAACTCCTTTGGGTGTCTTTTGTCTTACTGAGTGGAGGGCAGATGGGTCGTCTCTCTCTGCAGCTCAGCCTCCTCATCCATAAAATGGGAATAAAAGATAAAGCTAGTCACACAGTGCCTGAAACATACTAAGTGTTCAATAAATGTTAGTCTAAAACCCAGGAAGCATAAGAATCTAGCTGATCCCCAGCCTTAGACTGTACCCCTACCACTTCAAGCTGAAAATTCTTTAGATGTTCTGAAATATAAATACGTATGGTAAGAATAGCCCAAAAGTGTGGTTTGATTGGGACAACCCCCTCTTCCTCTTCACCTACCAAGAAAACACACGTGGCCAGTAGAAGGACCTGGGAGGGCAGGTGAGACTGGGAAGAAAGAGCCGCTACTGGAAATGCACAGCTGATCTCTGGACTGTGGGCGGGACTCACGCTGTGCAGCTATTTGGGGAACAAATCTCTTAAGGTTGGCAGCGAATGACACTTGCTGTGGCTTTCTTGTTCCAGCAGCCTCTCACCTTCACCTTCTCCGCACAGAGCTTCCTTTAGCTAGAGATTTTATTCCCCAGTTCTCCACTGTAGGATTCTGAACTCTGGGTGGAGATGTCCATGTTTATGCCGCTTATGAGACAAGATCAGCATCCTGATGCTGTCACACTAAAGGCCTCTCTCTCCAGCCGCAGACAATTCTTCATCCATCCATCCACCTGTATTACCCATCAACCATATCCCAAAGAAATACGTAAAAGTAAAGACATAGTTCCTGCCAAGAATTTTAGACTGATTCACCTTGTCCTTGGACCCAGCAAGTGACCACAAGTCTCCACTGCTTTCTCCTTGTTCGTCCTCATCTTTAGCTATCAGTCCTCAGAGGGGCCTCCCTGATCCCCCCCTCACCTTATTTTTTCCACCTGCAGCACTCATCACAATCGTAACCGTGCATTTATGGCTTTATGTTGTCCACAGCTCTTATGTGTAAGCTCCATGCAGACAGGCGCCACGGCTGTTTTGATCTCCATGGTTTATGCTTGGAAATTAGTGTTCTTTTGAATCAGTCTCTTTTCTCAGCATGCTGTAGGGGAATGTATGCTAGACTGAAAGTGAGGGTCCCTGGCCTCTGGTCACAGTCCCCTGGCCACTTGCTGGCCTATTGTAAGTTACTCTGCCTCTCCAGGTCACAGTTTCATATAAGAAGAAGGTTGGATTGTGATGTTCAAGGTGGGGAAGGGGTGATAAAATGTATGTGTCGGGGGTACATATGCGAATCGTAACAATAGTCATCTCACAACTAGATCCAAGCAAAAGATTTCCACCGAAACGTGACCAAAGACCTCCTGGATAGTAAGAACAACAATGCGAACGACAAGGAAATGACTTGAGATCATGGTTATAAAAGACAGAAGATCCAAGATTCCAGCTCAAGTGGTTCCTGGTTCACTTACAGCCCACGGATGGAACAAGACACCACGGATAAAGGGTGGATGGTGCAGAGGAGTTCCAGGACAGCTTGTTTGTGCCTGAATCGGGATCAAAGTCAGTCAAGTGCAGGAGGCAGAGAAGTCATAAGAGAGGTGAGTGAGGAAAAGAAAGGCAGTCCCCCTCCATGCTAGAGGCACCCCAGTTAGGCCAGCAGAACATAGGACTGGGTCTTCAATGGTCTAAGAAGCCATCATTCAGCTTCAGATTGAAAAGGGGACAGAGAGAGGCGACGGGAACTCAAACTCCAGATCAGCCAACTGCCAGACTCGTGTCTCAGGCAGACAGATTGCGTTCTCTTTTCTGTATGAATCCCTCATTTATAAAACCAGAGAAACAACAGGACCTCCCTGGTGAGGGTGGTTGGGAGAATCAAAGGAAGTCACATTTGAAAGCACTTAGCCCAGTGTCTGACGGCTTCCCAGGTGGCACAGTGCTAAAGAATCCGCCTGCCGATGGAGACACAAGAAACATGGGTTTGATCCCTGGGTCAGGAAGATCCCCTGGAGTAGGAAATGGCAACCCACTCCAGTATTCTTGCCTGGAACAGTCCATGGACAGAGGAGCCTAGTGGGCTACAGTCCACGGGGTCTCAAAGAATTGGGCATGACTGAGTGACTTGAGAGCCCAGGCATAGACCNTTGATCCCTGGGTCAGGAAGATCCCCTGGAGTAGGAAATGGCAACCCACTCCAGTATTCTTGCCTGGAACAGTCCATGGACAGAGGAGCCTAGTGGGCTACAGTCCACGGGGTCTCAAAGAATTGGGCATGACTGAGTGACTTGAGAGCCCAGGCATAGACCAGTATCTGGCACATAGAAAGCATTTCATGAGAATTAGTTCATCATCACCATTGTTATTAAATTTGTGAGTGTGTGCTCAGGTGTGTCCAACTCTTTGCGATGCTATGGACTGAAACCCATCAGGCTACTCTGTCCATGAGATTTTTCAGGCAAGAATACTGGAGTGGGTAGCCATTTCTTCCTCCAGGGGATCTTCCCAATCCAGGGATCAAACCCCCATCTTCTGGGTCTCAGCATTGCAGGCAGTCTTTTACCACTGAGCCATCGGGGGAACCCTTGTTATTAGTCTATCAAAATAGACAACTGGTAAATCATAAGATTTCCATGATATTAGTAAAAATGATACTTAGCAAAAACGATTCGAACTGGGCACAAAGCTAAACTCAGCCCTAAATCCACTTGCTTCAACTGTGATTCCTGGCCAGAGACTCAGGCTACACCAGCCTGCCTGACCACTGGGTCCAGAAAAAGCCCTGGAGCTCCTGTAATTCCTTGGAGTGTCTTAGTCACACCCTGAACTTAACAGTCTTTGCTCAGGGTTGAAGAGGGATCAGTGGAAGCACAGAGACCACCGCTACACTATGCTTCTCCTGTCAAAGCATCCATCACTTGATAATTGCTTGGTTAATTAAATAGCCTGAAGGCATGACTGTCTTGTTCATCACTCTACCCCCAGCACTTCCCCTAACACACAATGGGCCCTCAGTAAATGTGTGTTGTTACACGGGGTGGGAAGAAGTTCCTTTCAAATAACATCCCTGGATTTCAGTAAGAGATTTCATGTGAGCATGCATGCTCACGTAGGCTCCATTTCTTGGTTCTCATCACACGCCAGCTGGGCCCCTAACACCTCAATTTCTTGTGCTTTGAAAAATGTTAGAAGGCGTTCCCCTTCCTCCCTAGGCACCCCATTCTGACTTACGCTAGATAAGCAACTTCAGATTGCTGAACAGCAGTATACAACACAGCTGGGAGAAAATTCCTGTGTCCTGAAATTCCTGGAAAACTACGATGCACAGCAAGCATTTGGAGCACGGACCCAGGATCCCTACCCCCAGGCCGAGAGTCAGAGATGGGAGGAAGGCAGCATCAAGCAGCTGGAACCGAGCCTTGACTTCCTGAAAGTATTCTGCTTCCTTTCCAAGGGCCCCACCCTGGGCAGAGAGAGAGAAACCACAGTGAATTAACTGCCAGCACTTCCATCACTGGCTGGTGAGCCGGGGGCTTCTAGCATCTCCAGTGTGGGGGATCTTTGTCTTTGAGCTCACAAGAGCCAGAATGAGAGAAATCTCTTCTCCAAGCCCAGGAGAAGGTCAATAGTTTTGGGCTGAGTGTGACTGCTAGTACCCTGTGAGCTCAATGCCCAACTCCAAGAAAAAA
Source organism: Oreotragus oreotragus (assembly GCA_006410675.1). NCBI lineage: Eukaryota > Metazoa > Chordata > Mammalia > Artiodactyla > Bovidae > Oreotragus > Oreotragus oreotragus. Next base: position 91,888 of record SJYX01024519.1, read on the forward strand.
AATGGCCAAGTGAACAGTATGAAAAGGCGAAAAGATATGACACTGAAAGATGAACTCCCCAGGTTGGTAGGTGACCAATATATTACTGGAGAAGAGTGGAGGAATAACTCCAGAAAGAAGGAAGAGACGGAGCCAAAGCAAAAACAACGCCCAGTTGTGGATGTGACTGGCGATGGAAGTAAAGTCCGAAGCTGTAAAGAGCAATATTGCATAGGGACCTGGAATGTTAGGTCTATGAATCAAGACAAATTGGAAGTGGTCAAACGGGAGATGGCAAGAGTGAACAATGACATTTTAGGAATCAGTGAACGAAAATGGACTGGAATAGGCTAATTTAATTCCAATGACCATTATATCTACAACTTTGGGCAAGAATCCCTTAGAAGAAATGGAGTAGCCCTCCTGGTCAACAAGAGTCCGAAATGAAGTACTTGGGTGCAATCTCAAAAATGACAGAATGATCTCTGTTTTGTTTCCAAGGCAAGCCATTCAATATCACAGTAATCCAAGCCTGCACTCTGACCAGTAATGCTGAAGAAGCTGAAGTTGAACGGTTCTGTGAAGACCTGCAAGACCTTCCAAAACTAACATCCAAAAAAGATGTCCTTTACATCCTAGGGGACTGGAATGAGAAAAGTAGGAAGTCAAGAGATACCTGGAGTAACAGGCAAATTTGGCCTTGGAGTACAAAATGAAGCACGGCAAAGGCAACAAGTAATGCTGAAGAAGCTGAAGTTGAACGGTTCTGTGAAGACCTGCAAGACCTTCCAAAACTAACATCCAAAAAAGATGTCCTTTACATCCTAGGGGACTGGAATGAGAAAAGTAGGAAGTCAAGAGATACCTGGAGTAACAGGCAAATTTGGCCTTGGAGTACAAAATGAAGCACGGCAAAGGCAACAGAGTTTTGCCAAGAGAACGCACTGGTCATAGCAAATACCCTTTTCCAACAACACAAGAGAAGACTCTACACATAGACATCACCAGATGGTCAACACCGAAATCAGATTGATTATATTCTTTGCAGCAAAAGATGGAGAAGCTCTATACAGTCAGCAAAAACAAGACTGGGAGCTGACTGCGGCTCAGATTATGAACTCCTTATTGCCAAGTTCAGACTTAAATTGAAGAAAGTAGAGAAAACCACTAGACCACTCGGGTATGACCTAAATCAAATCCCTTACGATTATACAGTGGAAATGACAAATAGATTGAAGGAATTAGATCTGATAGAGTGCCTGAAGAACCTTGGACAGAGGTTCATGACATTGTACAAGAGGCAGCAATCAAGACCATCCCTAGGAAAAGAGATGCAAAAAGGCAAAATGGCTGTCTGAGGAGGCCTTACGAATAGCTGAGAAAATAAGAAAAGCAAAAGGCAAAGGAGAAAAAGAAAGGTGTATCTATCTGAATGCAGAGTTCCAAAGAATAGCAAGGAGAGGTAAGAAACCATTCCTCAGTGATCAATGCAAAGAAAAAGAGGAAAACAATAGAATGGGAAAGACTAGAGATCTCTTCAAGAAAATTAGAGATACCAAGGGAACATTTCATGCAAAGATGGGTACAAAAAGGACAGAAATGGTATGGACCTAACAGAAGCAGAAGATATTAAGAAGAGGTGGCAAGAATACACAGAAGAACTATACAAAAAAGATCTTCATGACCCAGATAACCACGATGGTGCAATCACTCACCCAGAGCCAGACATTCTGGAATGCAAAGTCAAGTGGGTCTTAGGAAGCATTAATATTACCAACAAAGCTAGTGGAGGTGATGGGATTCTAGTCAAGCTATTTCAAGTCCTAAAAGATGATGCTGTGAAAGTGCTGCACTCAGTAGACCAGCAAATTTGGAAACCTCAGCAGCAGTCACAGAACTGAAAAAGGTCAGTTTTCATTCCAATCCCAAAGAAAGGAAATGCCAAAGAATGTTCAGACTACCTCACAGTTGCACTCATCTCACACACTAGCAAAGTAATGCTCAAAATTCTCCAAGCCAAGCTTCAACAGTATGTAAACCATGAACTTCCAGATGTTCAAGCTGGATTTAGTAAAGGCAGAGGAACCAGAGATAAAATTGCCAACATCCACTGAATCATAGAAAAAGCAAGAGAATACCAGAAAAACATCTGTTTTATTGACTATGCCAAAGCCTTTGACTGTGTAGATTACAACAAACTGTGGAAAATTCTTCAAGAGATGTGAATACTAGACCGCCTGACCTGCCTCCTGAGAAATCTGTATGAAGGTCAAGAAGCAACAGTTAGAACCAGACATGGAACAGCAGACTGGTTCCAAATCAGGAAAGGAGTACCTCAAGGCTGTATATTGTCACTGCTTATTTAACTTATATACAGAGTACATCATGTGGAATGTCAGGCAGGACGAAGCACAAGCTGGAATCAAGATTTCCAGGACAAATATCAATAACCACAGATACGCAGATGACACCACCCTTATGGGAAAAAGCAAAGAACTAAAAAGCCTCTTGATGAAAGTGAAAGAGGAGAATGAAAATGTTGGCTTAAAACTCAACATTCAGAAAACTAAGATCATGGCATCCAGTCCCATCACTTCATGGCAAATAGATAGGGAAACACTGGAAACAATGAAAGACTTTATTTCTGGGGGATCCAAAATCACTACAGATGATGACTGCTGCCATGAAATTAAAAGACGTTTGCTCTTTGGAAGAAAAGCTATGACCAACCTAGACAGCATATTAAGAAACAGAAACATCACTTTGCCAACAAAGGTCCGTCTAGTCATCGCTACGGTTTTTCTAGCAGTCATGTGTGGATGTGAGAGTTGGACTATAAAGAAAGCTGAGCGCCAAAGAACTGATGCTTTTGAATTATGGTGTTGGAAAAGACTCTGGAGAGTCTCCTGGACTGCAAGGAGATCAAACCAGTCTATCCTAAAGGAAATCAGTCCTGAATATTCATTGGAAGGAATGATGCTGAAGCTGAAACTCCAATACTTTGGCCACCTGATGCAAAGAACTGACTCCTTGGAAAAGACCCTGATGCTGGGAAAGATTGAAGGCAGGAGGAGAAGGGGATAACAGAGGATAAGATGGTTGGATGGCATCACCAACTGGATGGACATGAGTTTGAGCTGGCTCCGGGAGTTGGTGCTGGACAGGGAAGCCTGTTGTGCTGCAGTCCATGGGGTCGCAAAGAGTCAAACACAACTGAGCAACTGAACTGAACTGCAAGCATTTTATGTTTAGCTCACAAGTTCTCAGGAGAAGGCAATGGCACCCCACTCCAGCACTCTTGCCTGGAAAATCCCATGGACAGAGGAGCCTGGTAGGCTGCAGTCCATGGGGTCGCGAATGTCAGACACAATGGAGTGACTTCGTTTTCACTTTTTGCTTTCATGCATTGGAGAAGGAAATGGCAACCCACTCCAGTGTTCTTGCCTGGAGCATCCCAGGTGGGCTGCCGTCTATGGGGTCGCACAGACAGACACGACTTGAGCGATTTAGCAGCAGCAGCAGCACAAGTTCTTAAAGAAACACAAAGTACAAATCAGAATGCCAGCTCACTGATCTTGGGCAAGCCACTTCACTCCTCTGGGTCTGTTTCTTTAGAATCACTGAGCCCTTGATTCCCATGAGATTCTAATGTTCTAGGAGTCAGAAATTGTGTTATGTTTATGAGCAGAACATCCAAAACCCTCAGAATCATCGTCTCTAAATGAGACTTAAGTTTCTACATGTAGACATTCTTTCAAATGAACAGACCTCTCCAAAGGAAGACAAAGAGTTAAGGTGAATGGTTTTTTGAAGCTAAATTATATAATCTTTCAATGCTGTTTTATTATATTCAAATGCATGCCCCAACTTCAACCAGATCGAGAAAGCATATTCTTTCTCTGAGTGCCCAGTGAACAACTTTAAAGAACTTTCCTTGGTTCCTAGTTTCCCTTCTACATCTCCAATCATTGGCTTCACTCCGTCTCATGGATTTCCTGTCTTGTGCTACCCTATATATTAAGGCTCTGAAAGGTTCCGAGTTTATCCTCCTTTACCTCTCAATTAGACTCCTTGCCTGGACAACCTCACTCCTGCACCTTACCCCTACAACAACCACCACCACCCTGGCCTCTGTCCAGCCCTATCCTCCTCCCTAGCATGACCCTTGCCCCCACCTGCCTCTGCACATCTCCCAGCAGGTGTCCTATAGGTTCTGAAGAGAAAGTGGGCGAGATACAGACAATCATTTATCATCACCCTTCTCTCACCTTTACCCCAAATCTGCTCCTCCCACTGACTTTCCTAGTTACCCCTACAACCAAAAAAACATGTGATCAAAGCTCTTCTTCCCCCTTTGCAATGATCATAAGCATTAACAATTAGTAATAATGGCTAACATGCCCTGAATGCTGACTGCATGCCAAGCGTTGTTCTAAGTACTCTATGTATGAGATCTCAAACTTCAAAGCAATCTGAAATGGTGGGCACTGTCATTACACTCATTTCACAAATAGTGGAATTGCAACACAGAAAAGTTAAATCTTTTGCCCAAGTTCAAACAGCTAGTGTGTGTCGGAGTCAAGGTCTAAGTCCAAACCCACTAAAGCTCATTGCCTTTCGGACTATGAAGTGCCTCTTTTTAACATCTCTGCAGTTGGCCCTTCTTCCATCACTACCCTCCCAGGAGTGACTCTTCTCTCATCAAAATCACCCAATAGCCTCTACCTGGACCCCCAGCTTTCCCCGTCCCAATCACCAACCATTCCATCACACAAACTGCTCCTAGAGCCACCTTTCTGTTTTAAAAAAGTAAAATTTCATTGCAATATAGTTGATTGACAATGCTGTGTCTTTCTAAAATTCATATCTGATAGTCACTGCTCAGTTGAAAAGTTTCCAATGGCTCCCAAGGGCAGGAAAATGTCCCAAATACATGCAAACATTTAAGACTCACACTACCTAAGTCCTCCCCATATTCCTCCTCCATGGTCCTCAACCCTTTAATTCAGCCACATTAACAACAGCAAACTCCTAGCAAAAGCATCTTGCTATTTCATAGGGCCCCCTGAATGTCTTTTTCCCCCAGTCTACTAATTAAAGCTTTCAAGTCCAATCTGAGGGTTTCCACTGTGAAATGCCCTTCATCCCCGACTCTCACCATGAGCATACACACACACAAGCAGGAGGAACGCTGCCTTTTGAGCTAAGCCACAAACATCCCACATGGTATTTTAGCAGCTCTAATGTACACAACACCTATTTGCCCAACAGGCTCTCCAAGTGGACCATGAGCTCCTCAAGGGCAGGGCCCAAGCTGGTACACAATAGGCACTCGCTGAGTCATTGTCAGAAAGTGAACTTATTCCAGTAAAGAGATGAGCTGTTTCAACATACAGATGATAATACATCAAGGATTGCTTTGCAAATGTTTGAACATACTTTAAAGACTCTGTTCTCTTACACAATCTAAAGTTGCCCCGGCAAACACTATGATTTTTTAATGCAAAAAAACTCTGCAATGGCAGATAATATTAGTCATTCTAAACACAGAGGCTTCTGAAAGTGGAAGATGTGACTGGAGTAACTTCCTATGGAGCCCTCCAAAGCCACCTGGCCATATCAACCAAGATCACACACAGAGCTGAAGACAGAGTTGAGGAGCCCAGCACACATCCCACTGGCATCGGGGACACGTTGGTATCAGTCTCCACCTGAAATCTGCAAGCAGCGGTGGGGGTGGGGATAGTGAGTAACTATTGCCAACTAGAGATGTAGAGATAAACATAGATCTGAGTCTTGACCAGTGACCTCCAAAGCTTTCTGGACCAACTCCCCACTAGGAAAAGTCATTTTACTATATTCTCCTGAGAGATATAGATTACATGTACTTATAAATATTTGTATAAATAATTCGTATACAGGTAAACTTTACACTTTCACTATTTCCTACCTATATCCCCTTAAATGGTCTTTGCACTTACCCCGCTTTTTTGGCCATGTCACACAGCTAGTGGGATTTTAGTTCTCCCACTAGGGATTGGACTTGCCCTGGACAGTGAGAGCTCAGAGTCCTAACCACTGGACGACCAGGGAATTCCCAGTGTGTCCCTTTCTGAAGTCCACTGACCTAAGGAATATCTTCCCATCTCCCTGAACTGCAGAGGATGTACGTGATGAAACCTCAGGGCCGTGGAGTCCTTGGTTCGCAGGCACGTGCACACCAGCGCAGGTGTCGCTCCAGCACAACACACCCCTCCCAGCAGTAAGACAGGCCAGGCTGTGCCTTCCATGGTCCTGCAGCTCCAAGCATCAGAATTCCTCCTCTGTAGCTCTGATTGCTTTCACCCTCCAGCCCAATATCCTCCCCCTCCTCCATTCATGTGGCAGCTCTTCCCATATCCAGGGATACTTATCTAGTCCCCAGTGAGCCTCCCCTTCTCCAGGGAATCCACATAAGCTGATGGGGCCTCTCCATCTCCAGTGACAACACCGCGCCTGCCGCCAACAGCCATTCCACACACATTTACATGGTCCCAGGCTGGCTGCTGTCTATAATTGTTACAGGAAACCATTGGTTTGTAGACAAACAAAGTCTTTCTAGTTCATCCTCAGCTAGATCAAGCCAAGTGGAATGTACGTGTGTGTGACTCAGATTCTACGAAAACCACCCCACAGCAACCTTACCACTTTTCTTATTAAAAGGAGGCATTTCTAAAGGTGGCCCACTCTACGGTGGTCCAAGCCATAGCTGTAATCAATGTATTAAACAGACATTAAGCTCACGTTCTTGGGAACCTGCATCCATCCATCACACATGAGTGAGCACACACATAGGTATGCATGTAAAACATGAATGCAGGCGTGCACACACACACACACACACAGAGTAGGCTTTATTAAGGCCACAGACATTTGTTGACCACCTGCTTTTTGTCAGATACCACAGACATGCCATGTAGCCTTCAAGCCTGTAGCATTAATTCACAAAAGGAAACAGAGTCTTCCCTTGGCTTCATGTCTTAGAATTCTCAACGAGAGTTCCTCCTCATGTATACTCCTGTAATGGGAATCGGGAAACCCAACAGAGCTACTAAGATACCAGAGACATGCCATGTAGCCTTCAAGCCTGTAGCATTAATTCACAAAAGGAAACAGAGTCTTCCCTTGGCTTCATGTCTTAGAATTCTCAACGAGAGTTCCTCCTCATGTATACTCCTGTAATGGGAATCGGGAAACCCAACAGAGCTACTACAACTTGCATTAAGGATGTGAAAACCAAAGGGAGCTGAGAGACACATTAAAACATAGCCAATGGTTATATATTCTACACAGCAAAAAAAAAAAATAGCCCCAATCTGTATTAACACAAGGCTGAAAACTCAGTATCAGGATGGTGGTGGTTTAGTTGCTCAGTCGCTGAATCTTTGCAACCCCACAGACTGTAGCCCCCTAGGCTCCTCTGTCCATGGGATTTTCCAGGCAAGAACACTGGAGTGCATTGCCATTGCCTTCTCCAGGGCACTATCAGGAGGAACAAACAACAAAGTTCCCACAGCAACTAAACCCCAATCATCTTCTTCCCACGTGGCAATTACCACTTGACTGTGTGAGATGCCCATTTCCTTCCCTGGGTGTGCGGTTGGTGGAAATGGGCTGGACAATGGGGACTGCCAAGCAGAAGTCGGTGACTCTGAGTACCTTTTCATGCTCTGAGTCAAAAGGATGTCTGTGGGCTTTGCTCTTAAAAGCAAACTATTTTAAACCATGAATTATGAGACAAATTCTCCTATCTTTGCTGCAGTGTCAGTAAAGTGACTGTCAATGGGGAGGTGGCTGAGAGCCAAGACTAGCCTCATCCCCTTTAGGGTGCAGAAGGGGATTTGATTGGCAGGTTTCCAGTCCATGCCAATGTGGGGGCAACATCTTCTAGCCCTGCCTAATCCTCTCCCTGGGAGACTTCTTCCCAATAGTGCCAAAAACATGGGACACCCAAGGCAACCTGGCAGAGTAGGAAACATTTCTGAATAGGACATACGCTTCCAAGGCCAGGTTCCAGGAATAGCTACTCAGTGCTACATCGTCTCATACCCTTGTCTTTTTTTTTTTTCTAAAGCATCCTACTAGGCTTTTAAGCAAAATCTTGATGTGTGCTGGAACATCTGATCCTGGCTGCCACGACAGACTTGTCAAGCAAGTCCAATCCAATTCCATTTTCCTCTATTCCACAGCATTCTGGAACTTCTCCTCTTATTTCTGAGCCATTAGATATTTCCAGGGGGCTTCTTGGAAATTCAGAGATGCTGAAAAGCTGGCTGAATATGAAGGAAGATGGGACATCTTAGTGGGGATCAAATTAGGCACAGATAATAGAGCCAGGGATGAGGCTAAGCATGAATCCTTCAGAGTACAAGCTCCCCAGGAACGAAATGACTGCAGCATGAATCACCTGCTTACATCAGAATTTCTTCCCACGTCAATCCCTCCCATGTCGTTTAAGATTAATCACAAGCAGTTAATTCTAAATAACTCAGTGGTGTGTATACTGTTAGTGCCATGTTAGAGAATCCCTTATGAATTCTACTCTGTGCAAGGGTTAATTCCTCCAAAGCATCATCCAGAAATGCTACCCATCCGCCCCACCCACATGGCAAATCGTAAAGGTCAGATTCCTTTAATTAAAATGACAACCATTGAGGAAGTGTCTGAGAAGCAGACTTCAGCCTGATGAAGGAAGAGCTCCACGGTACTCTGGAATCAGAGATACATCAGGATGCCTTGGGAAGTACCAAGCCCCTGCCGTTGCCACTGCCCGGGGTTTTTTAGTCAGGGAGAGATGTCTTACACAGTTGAGAAGAGGATGTGAAATGAATAATTAGACCCAATGACCTTTATAGAACCCTCCAGTAACGTACAGCCCATGGTAACTATACTATTAATAATACAGTATTGCATGTTTAAAAGTTGCTAAGAGAGCTGATCTTAAAAGTTCTCATAATAAGAAAAAGCATGTTGTAACTATGTAGCATATTAAAAAGTAGAGACATTACTTTGCCAGCAAAGGTCTGTCTAGTCAAAGCTATGGTTTTTCAAGCAGTTATGTATGGATGTGAGAGTTGGACAATAAAGAAAGCTGAGAGCCGAAGAATTGATGCTTTTGAACTGTGGTGTTGGAGAAGACTCCTGAGAGTCTGTTGGACTGCAAGGAGATCAAATCTGTCAATCCTAAAGGAAATCAGTCCTGAATATTCATTGAAAGGACTGGTGTTGAAGCTGAAACTCCAATACTTTGGCCACCTGATGTGAAGAACTGACTCACTGGAAAAGACTCTGAAGCTGGGAAAGACTGGGGAGAGGGGGACGACAGAGGATGAGATGGTTGGATGGCATCACCAACGCGATGGACACGAGCTAAAGTAGGCTCCGGGAGTTGGTGATGGACAAGGAAACCTGGCATGCTGCAGTCCATGGGTTCGCAGAGAGTCAGACACAACTGAGCAACTGAACTGAACTGAACTATGTAGGGTGATGGATGTTAAGCAGGCTTATTGTGGTGATCATTTTGCAATACAGACAAATATTGAATTTGAAATTATGTTACACACCTGAAGCTAATTTAGTATGTTAATTATGCCTTAATTTTAAAAAAAGTTCCCTCCAAATGTATCATCCCATGATTGTTAACAAGCATCTTGGTTTTTGGTTTTGGGGGAGGGGTGGGTTTTTGTGTTTGTTTTTGAACACCTTGGTTTTCAGTGCTTCACACAGGCAGAGCCATGACTAGAAGGCAGTATAAATGTCTTCCTGACCTCTACACGGGTCACAGGACCCGTGGGGCATCCCTTACAGACGATTTCTCCCATGGCACCAGAGCACCCCTCTGATGTTTCAGTGTGACTCCTTATAAGAAGAGACTCGCAGCACACTGCCTCAGCCTGAGCTCCAGACTTGCCTTTCCTGACCGAGATCAAGCAAATATGCTGCGGGACGATCATTAGCCTTTCAGAATCCCACAGATGAGAGGCTTAACACCCCCCAGCCTGCTCTTCCTCATTCCCTTAGCCATCCAAGGCTAACCATGTGAGAGACAGGACCCCTTCTGGGGGGAAGCCTGAGAATGAGGAGGAAGGCAGAGTGAGCCCTTTCCCACCGTGTGGATCACAGAGCACCAATGTCAACCTTGTTCACCCCTCCTGGCAACGGGGGCTCATTTTTATTTGAAAGCAACCTATCAGGCAAACAAGCTGTACACTCTCTCTCACTGCACTTTTTCTATTTCAATCACGCCTGGAGGAAAGGTTATGGGGTTGCCTGGAATCCCCCACCTGCCAGCGTGGAGACACCAACCCTAACATTGCTGACAACCATGGGATTATCAAGACACTGGCCTCTAAGGACTTTACATGAGCAAACAGGACCACTTCAGGAGAACCACATCCACAGGCAAGAGGAAAAACTTTCAGAGACGGCTTGGATACATACAGCTCCCTGGAGAAACATAAAGGAAAATCTCCCCCAAGCCACCTTCTTAGCTGCAAAGATACTGTACTGAAACAAGAGCCTCGGTAAAACCAAAAGGATATAAATGCACTTCACAGCTTAAACCAAGAGCTTCCTATTGCCCACAGCCTGCATCCCTGCCTTTCTTTCATCCTCAGCCTCTTTAGGACCTTGCACAAACTTCCAGAAAACTGCATCCCCCTCCCTCCCTTGAAGAGCTGAGAGCATTCATGATTTTTAGGTCCACATGGCAAGTAAGCGGAGTTGGGCTGGATGACAATGAGATGAATTTGTTTTTAAAAGCTGCTAGTACTGGTTCCTAGATGTTAAAATAATTTTTTTTTTTTTGAAAATACATTATGTTGGAATATCGTGGCTAGCCGTGGAGGTTTGAACGCAGACACAGATGACGACACATTTAAAGGGGCCCCATATTGCTTTTGATAGGTCACCCAAAGACATCAATTTCTGGAGAACAGCAGCAGTAATGACAACCCACTGGCACTGTCGGTTCCCAAACAGATCACAGAGGCAGGCCTGCCGAGCCACGCTTTGTCCCTCTCCTCTGTCAGCCGCAGCCTGCCACCTGTAACATGGCCCCGCGCTGAGCCATGCAAACCAAGCATCCCAACCTCGGCTGCAAAACCTCAGGAGGGCCCCGGATGCGTCCCCTGCTTAAACACCAGCTTGTTCCTCGAAATTTACAGCAAACATTTCTGAACACATCCTCGTTACACACTGCATGTCCTAGATGTCCCCTGCTCCCCACCACGCCTCCCCAAACCGTGTTCCTCTCTGCCTTCATCCTCCCGTGCTCCATCTCCGTGGCTCCTCCTGCCCTGTTGTCATGGGAAGGGAAATGCATCTGTGATGAAGGGTCAGGGGTCACTGGGGAATCACTCATACACCCAGAGCCAACATTGCTGTCGCTGGACAGCAACAAGCCTTCTTAACAGAGGCGGATCCACAGAGGGGGAACCAGAAGCTCGTGATGTCGGGCATGCCTTAAGAAAAAAGAACAAAAATCACAAGTACAATAATACGCACGGGGCCTTGAAAAGGGACCGTGCAAGTGAAGATAGGCCAAAGGTTTAGTTTTGTGGCAAATCCGCCTCTGTAATAAACTGCCCTCCCACACACACAAAGGAAAAGGGAGGAATAAACACAGAGGAAGGGAGTTCGGTTTTGCTATCTGGGAAGAGAGTCAGAAGACAGCAGGAAAGCAAGAAGTGCAAAGGATGAATCCTGGAGCTCCGTCTCTGACCGCCAACCCTGGGTGGGCTGCCGGTCACTTCCTGGTACCTGGGAAATCAAAGGCGAGTCTGAAGAGGTCGTGCGGTCCAGCCAGTGATGCTCCAGCGTGGGGAAGCCGTGCTGTAACTGCCTCGGGACCCATGGGTCCACTCCCAGGCACTTCATTTCAAACCAGGGTGGGAACAGAATACTCAGATTCATTCATTCCCTCTCATTCTCTCATCGCCTCTCTTTCTTTCCGACTGGGAGGAGCAGGTCTCCTGGGACTGGCCAAGCTGATAACCTCCTGCACCAGGAGTTTGACATTTTGCTTATCATCAGCAACCAGGGAGGCAATGCTCCACTTCACAATGGAGACACAGGCTATTTGTGTTAATGAAGGCAGCCTAGGAGCAGATATAAAATGCTAGGCTGAGGATCTGGGCTCTCGAGTCACAGGGCCACCTGACAAATAGGCAGCATCTAAGCTTGCCCTCACGCTGTCTACCTGCAAGATGAATGGCGCTCTGAGTTTGGATCTCCTCACCTATTCTGTGGGACGATAAGGCCTGTGCTGCCCACCTCGATGGGATGCCTTGTGGACCGGAACACCACATTTACAGGGCAAAGAGCTCTGAATCCAGTCCAGCAGGCACAACCACTGTCAGTGACCCCAAGCTCTTAGGCAGGGGTAAAATGGTAATTAAATTGGATTCTACATGCTCCCAAAATTCCCCTCCTTTTCTTTCTGCTGCCTCTCTAACAAGGATGAAGGAAAATGACAGAGGTGGGGGTAACTCAAAGGGAAGCTTCAAACCTTCCATGAAACCAAACTGACACAAAATTTATTCTTACACCCACCAGGCAGCCAACAGCCCAGAGTTAGGACTCCTTCTTTCCCAGAGACTGTGCTGATCATTTTATATGTTTCGTCTCATTCTGTGCTCTCAATTCCCTAACATATCATTTCTTGTTATCCCTGCTTTGCTGCAAGGCAGGACAGCATAGTGGTTAAGAGCCTGGGCTCTGAAGCCAGACCCTTGAGATATATACTCCATTCCAGTCTCTCCCTGGGGGTAGTTACTTAGCCTTTGTCCTTCAACTTCCTCATCTACAAAATTAGAATAATAGTGTGTCAAGATGGAGAAGGCAATGGCACCCCACTCCAGTACTCTTGCCTGGAAAATCCCATGGACAGAGGAGCCTGGTGGGCTGCCGTCTATAGGGTCGCACAGAGTCGGACACGACTGAAGCGACGCAGCAGCAGCAGCAGCAGGGTGTCAAGAGTGGTTCTGAGGGTCACAGGAGGTAATACAGAGCAGGCCTGGAGTGAGTGCCCTGTGACTGTCAGCTGCTCTTATTATTGTTGTTGTTATTGTTGAGGATGCTGAAGCTTCCAAAACCATTTCCAAAGATGGCATGTAAGTGGACAAGCCTTCACCTAAGTCCAGAAGCTGTACTCTTAAGCACAGCACCAAACCTTGATCAAGTTTTTGACTTCTCTGCTCCTCAGTTTCCTCATCTGTGAAATGGGGCTAGTTAATGGTATCAACTGCATAGGAGTGTTGTGAGAATTAGATGAGACTATGCGTAGGAAGCACCTAGGATTCAGGCCACGGCAGTGCTCAAAAATAGTGAATAACATCACTATTACTTTCTCTAAGGAAGGCTGCTTGATCTCTGGAGCCTTGTTCCAAAGCCTCTCTCACTCCATTTCCACACCCTACCCCTGACTTAGAGCCAGTTACCCCAGGGGAGTAGGAGGCAATGAGGAGGGCATGTTAGCTCCATCCCCCCAACACATAGCCCACACCCCACCTCTTCTGTCCCGTGAACAGAGAACTGAGCTGACGGCAGCTGCTCTGGGACAGCCTGTGAAGGGAGATAGGGGACTTAAAGATAATTAAGATGATTAGCCCCCCAGCGCTGGGCCTGTGGTTTCTCATCACCAGATGCAAATACAAGTTCAGGGCTCCTGGAAGGCTTCTGGCAGAATGCCCGCCCACCCCTCAATCCTGCTGAACCTGGACCAAGCCTTATCCAAGGCCCACCCTCTCTGCAGCCCACAGCTGGAGTGCAGGCTGGGGTGGAAGGAGAAGGCTGCTCTCACACCCACAGAAGGGGGTACAAGGAAGAGGGTCTTCTGTCTTTATAAGGAGGCAGAGATGCTATTGTGAGGAGGGGGGTTGGGGGAGCAGTTAAAAAAAAAATCGCTCTTCCCTCGCAGTTAAAAGGAGGATAATTGGAGCAAGTGGCAGGCAGCGGCTCTGTCATTTAGCATGCAGCATACCCAGGAAATCTCGCTGGGTAATCAGGAGGAGAGGACAAGAAAGAGCAATCAGACCCCTATTCAGGCTCATTTAGCGACAGCCCCCGCTGACTGGCTGGCCGGCCAGGGGGAGAGCGGGGCTGGTCCTAACGCCGAATGCTGGGTGGGAAATCCAGTCCTCCCTGCTTCTGGGCTTGTCTCCACCCCCCCAGGGGGAAGGATTCTGAAAAGGAGCTAGACTTGGCTCTTGATGACTCACCACTGCCCACCCCGCTCCCAGGCCATAGGGGTTGACTGAGACTAGGAACAAAGCCACGTTACTATTCAGGCAGGAGGGGCAAGGGCAAGGGGAAGAAGAAACAGTGGTATTTTTATACAAATGCCCCAAACGGGAGGAGCCATGGCAATCACTGGGACTTTCGCCAGAGCATCATGTCTCTGGCTCTTGGTAAAGCCTTGGGGGTAAGCACCTCTTCTTGGAATACCTTTCCATCTTAGTTCTGGCTTTGAGAAATGGGAGAAGAAACGGAACATTCTCCATAAAAAAGAAAACTAATTGAAATTCACTTTCGGGAAGGCACACCAAGGCCACACAACATGTCTCTGGCTCTTGGTAAAGCCTTGGGGGTAAGCACCTCTTCTTGGAATACCTTTCCATCTTAGTTCTGGCTTTGAGAAATGGGAGAAGAAACGGAACATTCTCCATAAAAAAGAAAACTAATTGAAATTCACTTTCGGGAAGGCACACCAAGGCCACACAGTGGTACTGAGCCATCCATCAAACCAACCTGAGTAGGATGTCAGCCTCAGACGGCGGGAGGGATGGGGGATGGACGCGAGGCTAGTGGAGCCCATACCACCGTGTGCTTGCACTCAGACTCTGGCCCCTACTACCTGCACCCACAGCTGTACCTCCCTAGGGGATCTCCACCCCGCAGCTGAGACTCAAAACAAGCCCCTTTTGCCCTGGGCACCTGCCTAAGTTAGCAGGAAAAGATAGCAGACAATGAACCGATTTTTCTTTTTGCCGACTCAACAGGACCTCATGTCGCCTCACTGAAATTAACCTAAAAACACGGGTGCACAAATGATCTTTGACACAGGTAGACCCATGGATTAAGATCTGATCGTAGAGATCAACCTGTGGAAACTTCCCCACCTTTCCTTGGCCCCACCGCACCTGCAGCAGGCTGCTTTCAGGCTAAATGAACTCTTCAGGGAAACTGGTACTGAAACGGAGACACCTTGGCAGTGAACCAGTTCGTCATGGCTATAAGACTGTTGAGAAATTCAATACCTGCACATTCACAATTGAGAATGTTTTAAAAACAATCAAGCTAAACTCATGTCAAAGTAATGACAAGCCCCCAGTAACCAATGAGAGGGCTGCTGTCTGGAGGCTGCTGGGGGCACCTCTTTATTGTCCAGTGAGCTTCAGAGATGCCCCAAAACAGGACATACTGGGCTAAACAGAAAAAGCCAGGTGAATATCTCCCACCACAGAGGGATTATATTCCAAACCAGATATGCATAATTTTAAAGTTATTTTGAGGCAAGATTAAAAGTCATCTTGAACAAATCTGAAGTTGAAAACCCAAACATTTGATTTATAAACATAACAACCTAGAAGAAAAAAAAAAAAAGCCCAGGACCACCCCCTCTCTCTCCAGCATGTGCCAGAATGTTCAATGTGACCATTAGCTGGTTTGGGAGTCTTGGGATGAAGGTTCCCCAAGTAGGCTGTGTGGGGTTCTGTCTGCTGCCAAAGTCTTTTGCCACAGGAAACAGAAAATAACTGTGTCCATAACTTGTCCCCCGCAAACCCAACTCTCCCACAGCAACTATCTCCGGGGTCTTGTGGGTCTTACCTAGAAAAGATACCCAATGGGAGGTCAAAACCGCCCAAAGCAAAATAGAAAAGATGGGCCCAGGTGTGCGTTCTTCCTGGGGTGCAGGATGGAGACATTTCCAAGCCACTGAGGCATGGAAAGACAGACAGGCCAAGCAAACATCAACACCACCAGCATGCTAGAAGCTAATGGGCCGCAGAGAGCGCCTCCAGCAGGCCCCGACCACATCCGTCTGAAGCTGCAGGAGCCCTCCCAGCTCGTCCTGCCCTTGAACTGCTAAAGCATGAAGCCCTCACACGATCAAACAGTACGACCCATCCTGCAAAGTGGGATGATCAGAGGCTTGGTACACAGGACCCACTGCTGGGACCAAGTCCCGGGGATTTCAGTTCTGTGACATTTGCAATTTAAAGTGGGCAAGAGAGGCACCCTCACTGCCTGCTTTACACTGTCTTTCGGAAAAAGGGCAGTTATTTGTTTAGGCTGTTTGTCTTGTTTTATGCAGATCGGCTTGACACTCAGCAGCTGCTGTGGGTGTTTTTTTCCCCCCTTCATATTTTATAGGTGAGTTTTCCCCCTGCTTACTCTAAAAATTAACTGTGTGGAGAGAACGGATATTTCCTAAAAGCCTGAGATGCATCTTTGTGATTGATTAGACATAATGACAATTACCAGGAGCAACAGGCTTCAAGTCACCAACAGTAAATGGTGGTACCTCCAACATCCACCCTCACCTCAGCCATGACACTGCTCTAAACCAACCAAGTGTTAGTAGTTAGTGGAGTGTAGTTAGTACTAAGTTTGTTTACTGTATTATGTACCATGAGAATAATGAAATATGCTGTGTGTGCCTTCTACAGATAGAGGCATCTGTCCATAGCCACGAGATGGTCTGAACCCTATAGAAAAAAAACTATCATTAAAAAATAGATATTGTATTTAGCTATTAAAAAATTGACTGCTTATCATCGACTCTGAAGAAATTCCTCTGGAGACCTCAAACAAACATACACACACACCCAAACCAAAAAAAAAGAGAGAGAGAGAGAGAGAGAAGAAATTGTATACATATACAGTACAGAGATTTCTTCCTGCAGAAAAGTGCTGATCCAAACCTGCCCAGAGGAAATGAGTTCTTTTTAAACACAAAAAATGCAATCAGGGATAATCAGCAAGTTAACAACACACTTGCAAACACTATGGTCCCTAGAAAGGAAGAATGCCAGCTTCCAATGCCAGTTCTGAGAACAGAACAGATCCTTTGGGCGAAGGAGAAAACAAGTGTCCGTGTCAGCCTTCAGGAAGAACTTTCTCCAAAGCCCGGAAGCTCTGGAACAGCAGTCAGCTCCAGGGGGACCTGCTTGGGGTAAGTACTTCAGTAACCACTGTCCCCAGGTGACTCTGTGGGTTGGGCCTGCCTCTACCCCTCTGCCCCATCCCTCCTCCAGTGGACTCACTGAGGAAAAACAGAGGTCAGAAAAGGACTTCTTGCATGTCTTGCATCTCCCTCTCTGGCAACCCACCCACAAGAAGGGAGGTGTGATGGCAGGCCCAGAAGAGGAAAGAAGCACTCTCGCGATAGCCCATCCCTGACCTACAAGGAGGCTCCCGAGAAGATCCCCGGAGGGTCCTGGTCTCCAGCATGTATCACCTGTGAAATAAACTTTGTTTTGATTTAAAGAGCAGCAGCAGCAGTAGATAACATTCATATCAAACCACAGCCTGCTTTAGGAGTTGGGTGGTTTCAGGCAAAGTGTAAGGAACATCTGCAGACACTATTTTTAATTACAAATCCCAAGGCAGTAGGGTATCACCTGAACGAAGGGACTGTGGGAGTCTGTGCTAAGACACTCACCTCGACCCACCTACCTGACCTCCCCTGACCTGTTGGTTCCCAACTTTAGCTGCACAATGGAATCACCTGGGGGTGTTAGTACGAGGAGGCGAGAAGTACCCCCCCAAAATGCCCTGTCTACCCATCAGACACCTTCCAGAAGACTGTGGGAGGAGAGGCACAGCCGAAGGGTTGGGTTGACAGCAAGGCTGGGTGTGGACCCACAGTCTGTCAACCCTCATTCTTCTTTGCACAGGCATTCCTTATATTAGGGACAATAAGGAGAAAGTGATGCGGAGTGTCCCGTCTATTCACAAGGGCCCAATTCTCCAGGGATCGGGAGGGCCATAGACAGCCACTTTGCCCCTTTCTTTCTGACTTCTGGCCTTGTACTGATCCTTCAAAGCTTCACTGCAGCGGGAAGAGCTAAGCTGGGGCTCAGATCCTATACTCGACTCCATCCAGCTTTTTGAGCAGAGCCAACATTTGTGTAAGGAAGGAGCCCATGGATGAGTAGTCAGGATTCTGTCCTGCTGAGATCTGATGGATTTTTCCATTGAGAGAGAGCCAAGGGTTTCTACCACACCCTCGGGGAAAGAGACCCAGTTATCTAACAGGCCCCTAAAGAGGCGGGTCAATGATAGAACTGGTTTCCCTCCAGGGGATCTTGATCCTTACCCAAGCCGGCTAGGGGTGGGCTCGAGCCCCAGAGGGGTAGAGAAGAGGACCCTTACCTTCCGAGCACAGCTTGCCGCCATAGCCGGTGGTAGAACAGTCACAGGTGGGGTGTCCATCCAGGAGAAAGCAGATGCCGCCATTTTCACAGGGACGCTCACCGCAGGGCCCCTCGGCATCCAACTGGACACCCTGGCTTCCCAGAAGCCGGGGCTCTGAGTTGCCGTATTTGAGATCCGAGATTAATCCCTTGAAGCCAGGCATGGCCTGCACCCCATCAAGGGTCAGGGCAGACGGCCGGATGTCGGCGGGAATGCCGCCCAGGAACAGGTCACTGACCACGTCCATGTAGGGCCGCTGGGGCTGCAGCTCCGCGGACCTGCCCTCCCCGTCGAGCGCCAGCCCGGTGCGCCGGCGGTCGCGGCTCACCGTGACGAAGTGCCAGCTGCTGTCGTTCACCCGCTTGCCGGACAGCACGGCGGTCTCCGCACAGTCCATGCTCAGGCGCAGCTGCACGCGGCCGTCCACCAGGGAGAGGCAGAGGAAGTCGCAGACGCCGCCGTCGTCCAGGTAGAGGAGCAGCCCCGCGGACGCGTTGGTCTTGAACTGGAAGCTGAGGTCGCTGCGCGTGCTGGCATCCCAGCGGAGGTAGCGCGCCCACTGGTTGGGGAGGCCCATGAACTCCAGGCCCAGGCAGAGCCCCAGCAGGGATCCCAGCAGGAGGCTCACCTTCAAGGTGAAGAACACGGAGTGCGTGGTGAAGCTCATCCTGGCGAAGCCCCAGGGGCCCTCGGGGGACAATCCCCCCCGCCCCACCTCCTTTGAAGTGGAAGGCAGAGAGCAAGAGGAGATGGCTGGGGGAAAGAGAACACACAAGAGGGACGAGGCACACACACAGAGGATGCAGAAGGGGGAAAGAAAACCAGAAAGCCCCCGGTAGGCACCCACAAGCAAGAAGTTCAGGAAGAGACGGAGCCGGGGAAGGGCGGGGCGGCAGTAGAGGAGGTCGGCCAGGCGGGCGGGGGGACAGTGAGGGTGCAGAGTGGGGAGCAGAGTGTCTTTCTCCAAGAAAAGATCTCAGCTATCCAATGTGGATCCGCAGGCCTCGATCTGGGCAGGAGAAAAGTACACGGCGGGCTGGCCGGCGGGTGGAAGCCTTCAGCAGTGTCCACCTCCCGGCAGCAGACCCCCAGACGGCCCAGCCAGGGAGGCCGGGGAGAGGGCCGGCGCCAGGGGGGCCGTGATGGAGGGGGAGCGAGCAGTCAGGTGAGCCAGGCGCAAGGCAGAAACAGGCCCAGGACCAGCCCTGAAGGCCGACCTCCTAGCAGCAGAGGGCTGCGGGGAGGGGAGTAGCCGGAAGTTGAGAGCTCAGGCAGAGCAAGGCCCGGGGCCGAACGGAAGTGGACTCAGGCTTCATGGTGCGGGCTAGAGATGGGCCGGCCCGTAACCTGCCTCCCAGGACTCCAGACAAAAGACCTGCAGGAAGGAGAGGGGGAGAAGGAAAGAAAGATTAGGGCCCCATGTCACAAATATTGATGGAGTGCTGCTGTGAGCCCAGCTTCTCTAGTGAGTCCCAGAGCACTTGGTGCTTTAAGTGGCAGGGAAGGCCAGGGGTCTTTCAGAGCCATGTCAGGACCCCAAACTCAGCTCCTAACGATGCACTCAGGTTTTCTGTGTGCAAAAAGAGTATCAAACCCACCAAGCCATATCAGCACATTTTCAAAATGTTCGTATCACAGGGTCACGTGGCCAAAATTTATTTTTCAGGTATGTGCTACCATTTTAGATACTCAAATACACACATGCAGTTTTAACTTGTTTACCTATTAAAAGACATGAAGATGACAGTGATTTTTTGTTTGTTTTAGATATTCTTTCTCACTTTGCCAAGCCAGTGTCTGGTGTAGGCAGCCAAAGACAGATCCTCACCTTTACATTTTGATAGGAGTCAGTGAGAATAAACTAGAAGGTGAATAATGAGCAAAAACCACTCATCTCTTAACTAAATGTTGGAGAAAAGGTCTTTGGGCGGGGGGGCACTGGGGAAATGTGCTTTGAACCTTAAAAAAAAAAAAGGCTGAGTATATCCTAGTTCTTGTATATGGAACTTTGAGAAAATTTCTTATTTGAGTTTCTATTTTCTCACTCATAAAGTAGAGAACATAATAGCCTTTTTACAAAGTTGGAGACAGGATTCAATGTAATCATGTATTAGAAGATTCTAGCATGAGACTATAGCCACAGTAGGGGAACAATGAACGCTACCTCTTTCCTTCCTTATTTGTAAGGAAGGATGAGAAGGGAGGATCGCTGGTGTATGTGTGTACGTGTGAGTGTGTGTATGTCTGTGAAGGGGGACAGTATATTAAAACATACATTTTCAAATATAAAAAAAACAGAATGAGCAACAAATGACTAGTTAAGGAATGCCACAGACCTAGAGCAGATCATGCGTGTTTTATACTGATTGTAAATGTACCAGGACCCAGTTAAGGGGTGGCCGACTAAAGGTAGACTGTGGTCACAGGGCTGAAAGGAGACTTCTCTGTTCACATGAGAGCTGCTACTGCTGCTAAGTCACTTCAGTCATGTCCGACTCTGTGCAACCCCATAGATGGCAGCCCACCAGGCTCCCCCATCCCTGGGATTCTCCAGGCAAGAATACTGGAGTGGGTTGCCATTTCCTTCTCCAATGCATGAAAGAGAAAAGTGAAAGTGAAGTCACTCAGTCTGTCCAACTGTTAGCGACCCCATGGACTGCAGCCCACCAGGCTACTCCGTCCATTGGATTTTCCAGGCAAGAGTACTGGGGTGGGGTGCCGTTGCCTTCCCTGTCACATGAGAGCAATGAGTGTAATTTTCAAGAGTTATGCAAGTTGCTGCTTATTAATTGGCATGCTTGATAATTCACCAAGGTCGCTGTCAGACCACTGTCTACTATGTTTATGATGGCTGCATTAGCAAAGCTAGTTATTACTCATGTTTTGAAGAGGAAAACGCTGTTCCTTAAGCAGGAACAAACACCTATTTCCAGTGAACACACAGCCCACCCAAAAAGAGGCTGATTAAATCCATTATAAGGAAAGCCTCTGTGGTATAAAACATCCTGTACACACAGTGTTTCCCAAAGCATGGCATGGGCACCTGCAGGGGTGTGAGGAAGTCTTAACTGGAACATGAGCATAGCATGTGCCAACACATGCAGGCTTCGCACAAGCACAAGCCAAACCAACGTTTAAAATGCCAGCAGTTTTTGGATGCCCCTGGGGCTTCCCTGGTGACTCAACAGGTAAAAGAATCCACCTGCAATGCAGGTGCTACAGGAGACATGAGTTCAATCCCTGGGTCAGAAAGATCCCCTGGAGGAGGGCATGGCAGCCCGCTCCAGCATTCTTGCCTAGAGAATCCCATGGACAGAGAAGCCTGGCCGGCTACAGTCCAGAGGGTCACAAAGAGGTGTCCATGACTGTAAGTGACTTAGCATGCATGCACGGTGGTACAGTGGGTAAGAATCTGCCTGCGGATACAGGGGAGGCAGGTTGGATCCCTGGTCTGGAAAGATTCCACAAGCCCCACACAACTAAAGCCCGTACACCGCAGACGCTGAGCTCACACTCTGGAGCGTGAGAGCTGCAACTACAGAGCCCACATGCTCTAGAGCCTGCAAAAAAAAAAAAATGTTTGGGGCTGGTGGATGGGGATGATCCGGAGAGATGATGTGGGGTGGGAGGGGGGTACATGTTTGGGAGCTCATGTACACCCGTGGCGGATTCATGTCAATGTATGCCAAAACCAATACAGCATTGTAAAGTAAAATAAAGTAAAAATTAAAATAAATAAATAANGGTGGATGGGGATGATCCGGAGAGATGCTGTGGGGTGGGAGGGGGGTACATGTTTGGGAGCTCATGTACACCCGTGGCGGATTCATGTCAATGTATGCCAAAACCAATACAGCATTGTAAAGTAAAATAAAGTAAAAATTAAAATAAATAAATAAATAAAAATCAGCAGGTTTTGAGCTGGCTGATGACACTTTGGTAGCATGAAATCAGCTATGCTAGAATATTTACACCACAGAAATAGGCAAACACCACAAATCAGAATCTGAGAAGATGAGACTTAAGGAAAGCCTTGAAGGGGGATGAGAGAACTAGCTATGTAAATGTCTGGGAAGAAAGTTCCAGAAGAACTAGTGCAAACACCAGTGCCCTAGTGCAACATCCCAGGGGAGAAGAGAGACCCTTATGCCCAAAGAGGGCTTCTTCTGGTCCTAGTATCTGCCATGTCTACATAATTTTTTAATCAAATTTTAAAAATTAATTTATTTTAATTGGAGGCTAATTATTTTACAATATTATAGTGGTTTTTGCCATACATTGACATGAATCAGCCATGGGTGTATATGTGTTCCCCATCCTGAATTTTTTAATCAAATTTTTGAAAAGGGACCACTTTTAGGGAATGTGCTCAAAGGACAGCTGCTCTCCTTTCGCTCCCTCCATCATGCATCTGATCTAGAAGAGTGGGCAGCAAGGCAGACGTGATGAGCACAAAGCTCAGGTCTCTCCAACGAAGCATCCCACACCGGGAAATATCAGTGAGCCAAGAACGTAAAGATCACATGGCCCGGAGGGAGCCCACGGTGTCTGAGTTCCAGAGGCTTGGGAAAGTGTTTGCTCAGTGACACTACCCCTGGCTGCCGCACCTCCTTCTCTACTTCCCCTCCTGCCAGTTTAGACCTAGGAGTCTAGCTCAGGCAAGGCCCAGGCTCAGGTGGCTTCAGCCAGTGGGACCCCCTTGGTGGAAGGCAAGGACATGGAGACGGAGGGCCCGATGACATGGATGAAAAGGCACATGGGAGTCTCTCTAAATGGATGGCCCCAGAAGCTTTTGGACTGATCTAGATGTCAACCCTCTGGGCCTCAGGAAGTCACTTGTGTGTCTGCAGAAATTAAATGACTTGCTCAGTTCAGTCTAACTACTTATTGAGCTCCGATTCATCCAGTCGCTCCTGGATCTAAGCAGGAGACACGGTCCTTGCCTTACAGGTGTCACAAAGTAATGGGGCAAAGTGTACTTTAGAGACAAAAGCAGAACAGTAAAAGGGTCCACGCTAGGAAATCTCCCTGGGGGCGCAGACTGCTTCACTCTGGTGCTGCCGCAGGACCTTTGCTCCCGTGGAGTGGGAGCTCAAGACACGTGTAGAAAGAATGAACCATAAAAGAAGCTGAAGAGCATCCTTGAGGATCATTTGTGTTTCGTGACGTGACCTCTACACCTCTCTGTTTCATACAATGACAGCAATCCTGCACCTCCAGGCTTCCCTGAATGCCAGGCTCAGATGACCCCTCAGGAAAGCAGCACATGCCAAGTGATCTGGGGTAACGCATGAGTTAGGAAGTAGGCTGCCCAGGACCACTCCTTGTGCGGAGGATCAAGGGAATTTACCCCGTCTGCTTTGGGGTGGTCACTCAACCCTGCCTGATGAGCCTCGTCCATCAAATTGACCATCCTCCCCTCCTGCCCAGACCAGCACTGGGGATACCGCTAGTCCCCTGCCTGCATCGTGGGGAATCAAAAAGGCTAATGGGAAAACCAAGCTTTCTTTCCCCTCCACAGGCGCTGGGCAGAATCTGATTTCAGAACTGGTAGCATCGGAATCAGGTTAACCTAGACTGGATGCCCTATGGACACCAAAATTCTCTCCTAAAGCTCTTGTATTGCTTTCTTGGACCGTGGACCTTCCTGTGACCTCTGGGAAACTGTTGCAGTAGCCCAGGCTAGAAATGACCTTCCATTTAATATCAAAGGCCTCAAGCCAACTGCCCCAAGCGTCCACCCTTAAGCCTTCCTTAACCCTCTCCTGGGGCTGTGCTAGGCTCGAGAAATGGGGAAATGGGAGTCAGGGAGTCCCCTCCACTGGTCAGCCAACTGTTCCCCTCTCCTGAGCCACAGGAGGGCCCAGACAGCCACAGAGGCAGGGAGTTTGCTCCAATGCCTATGTGGAAGGCCCAGGCTGGTGCAGAAGCTCAAAATGCTTGTCTGCTGTCTGAGAACCGAACAGGAGAGGGAAAGTGAGTGACATTATCTAATTGCCAGCTAATCTACATAATTATCGAATGGCATACTTCTTACGTGGGGTTAGCATCTTTGCAAATGTCTCATGATCCGGCTGCTTGGGAGACGGAAGGGCCCCCACACGACTCCAACACATGGGCTATTTACCACTGGCACAACACGAAAGATCCGGCTGCCATGTGGCCTTCCACTGTCTCCCTATAGTTCCTCTGCTTCCTTGAGACAGATTCAGAGGAAAGTGGGGCCTGTGTTGAGAACCACGGATGGTGGGAAGGTATGATGAAGGCTGTCTTCAAAGCCTCAGACTGGACTCATCAGTTCCTCCTCTGGATCCTCCCATCAGCATCCCTCTAAAGTCCCTCCTCAGGACTAGAAAGTCCCTCCTCAGGACCAGAAAGTCCCTCCTTAGGACCAGAAAGTCCCAATGATGGCTCTCTGCTGGTTCTACTTGCCTCCCTTTCACCATACCCTCTGACCCACTTTGAAGGTAAAATTATTTTCACCACCAATCTTGGTCCAGGTCATTTAGGTGGGGTTCATCCCAACCCCAGATCTTGGGACCCAGTTTAGCCAATTAGGACATTGCAAACTGCTGCCATAGTGATTAGTTTAGGGATGGGTTTGTCATCCAAACTGAGTCAAATTAGAGTTTACACTGGAACTTTTACTGGAATATTGGGAGAAGGACCCTCTTTTTTTTTTTTTTTTTTTAACCTCATTGTCAAACGATTAGAGTGACATCAGAATTGATGAGAGATAGCACTGTTACTATTCAAGATAATCTTGTCTAAAAATGAAGACAACAAAGGGAGAGTCAAGAGATGGATAGAGATGTATTGCCAGTGATGTTTCAGCACCTAGATGAAGCCAGACCTGAAGCCCAAAGGATCCTGGTTTCATCTCATGAACCAAAACTTTCTTTTTTCTTTTTTGCTTAAGCAATTTTGGGTTGGGTTGTGACCGGGAGTTCTGAATAACATGTTCCTAATGCTAGACCTTGGGGTTTCCCTGGTGGCTCAGAGGTTAAAGCGTCTGCTTGCAATGCGGGAGACCTGGGTTTGATCCCTGGGTTGGAAAGATCCCCTGGAGAATGAAATGGCAAACCACTCCAGTATTCTTGCCTGGAGAATCCCATGGACAGAGGAGCCTGGTGGGCTACAGTCCACGGGGTTGCAAAGAGTTGGACACGACTGAGCAACTTCACTCACTCAATGCTAGACCTTAAAAAATCTATCACGACATATCAAGAGAAGCTTCCATTTCACAAGGCCACCCATGCCTGTGAGGACTCCCTGTAACTTGGGAGACATGTCAGATTCATCACCGCTACCAGCAATGTTCTACACCCACCCTGCCCGTGCCCTTGGCGAAAGCAGAGGATGTGGGCATGCTCTGTCCCCAGGCGCTTTGAAGGGGGTTGCAGGCTCATTTTTGCACAACAGCGTCAGAGATTCGCTGTCAACCAAACTATGTCCCTCTTGACACTACACCACTAGGCCGGCCCCTCAACACTTGGTACTCTCTATCTTAATTCTACAGCAGAGGCTGTACTTCAGGAAGTGGGGGAGGTGAAGGCATGAATTCTCTCCAAGACATGAAAGTAATTCAGGGTAGTGATGAAGAACATGGGCTTTGGCACCAGACAGAGCTGGATTTAAACTCAGACTGTCATTACCATAGCTATTTAGCCTTGGGCAACTCTCTGAGTCTTTGTTTATTCATCAGAGAGAGAAGGAGAGAGAATGATAATACCTATCTTGTAGGGTAGTTTTGGACTTTATTAAACTTTAAAATGTATAGCAGTATAACTACTTTCTGAAAATTGCATGGCAGTAGCTGTTAAAGCTAAAAATTTTTGTTCCATGACTCCACAATTCCCCTCCTGGGACTCCACAATTCCAATACCAACAGAAATGCTTATGTATGTCCAACCCAAGTCATGCACAAAAATTTTCATAACAACACTAGTCATAATAGCCAAAACCTAGAAAATAACCCCATGTTCATCTGCAGTAGAATGAATTAGTAAATTGTCATCTATTCATGCAAAATGCCATACAGCCCTGAGAATGCCTGGGCCTATGTCCAGATCGTCACATGGATGCATCTCACAGAAGAGTGTATATCCTACGTGTTCCATTTATACAAGGAACAAATCGAGGCAAAGAAATCATCCTCTACTGATACATGTCAGAATAGTGGTTACTCTCAGGGAATTAATGAGTGGAAGAGGGCAAAGCGGGTGAAAGTAGTTCTGTTTCTGGATAAGAGTGGCGTTGCCCACGGTGCTTAGTTTGGGAAAAGGCATCAACAGGGCTGCTTACCTCTATCTATGTTTTACTTCACTGAAAACAATACGCTTTCTGATAGGTAGCATGTGCTCATTTATTATTTTATTTGTCATCTGAAGGAGAGTTTTAAAAAGAAACATATTACTGGTTTCCATTTGAAGGCTGAAACTCCTTCCTTACAAATCCCTAAGTTAATACCCATCTCTTATGTAGAAAATATGGGCAGACAGGGAGAGCACCATCCTTCTCTCTCCCCAGGCCACTTCATACCCCAGTTCTCCCTTTCACGATTTTTCACATCTAAGAGTCTCATCCCTTCTCATGTCTTCTCTTTTCCTGTGACATCTGCTGAGCTGCTTTGGTCTCGAGGTGCCTCCGCCACCAAGCTCACCCTATCCTGGTTTGGTGTCCTTGCCCTTCAGGGAAAGGTCTGAAGATCTCAATTCCAGTCCATCAACGGCATTAAAGTTTATGCTGTGCTGAAAAGGGAACAGAGGGTGGAAGAGAAGAGACTTTCTTTTTTTCAAAGTCTTGAACTATAGCACTTCTTGAGATACTAAGTTTTCTGTAAGAACTAAGATGTAGTCACCATCAGACTAAAATAAATTCTTTTTCTGGGAATACTCATCAATGACAGTAGAGACACAATGGAGTTGTATATGGACTTCTGCCGATCTTTTGGGAAAGTTTCTCACTTTATGAGGGATGTAAGGTGGACAGAACCACAAAGACTTGTCACTGGCTAAACAGCAGCATTCAAAGATGGTGTGGTGGTTAAAGGCTTGGGGAGGCAGGCTCTCATCTGAGGTCAAGCCCTGGGTGAAGGGCTTGATTCATATTCATCAAGAGCCTGGACGAAGAGGGAAGGGCCATGGGAACAGAAGCCCGCTCACCAACTGGTCATGGTTGGGAGTGAACTGACACCGAGAATTAGAATGTGGGATCTCTCTTCCAATTGAAGGCTGCCTCAGACCCCTCAGGCTACTGCTCTTGGCATTGTCGAGCTGGCTCTGTACATCCAAACACTTTGGTACTTCAAAGGTTCAAGAGGTCACAGTAGGCTTGAACCACAGCCTGTGTCTAACAAGAGGAAGTCTAATGGAGATAAATGGAAAGTTAGACAATTTGATCCTCCAAAATAAACAACCCATGAGGACAGAAGGTACAATTTCTAACTATATGGGAGACAAGAACTGAGGAATGACACAGACAAGAGGTTTTGTGGTTGCCAGATAACCAAATGCAACTTTAGACGCCCTTAATTATGATGTAACTTGTAAGAAAAAGGACTTGAATATCTGTGTCAATTTGGTACTAGTCATTAGATTTTCATTCTGAGCCCCACTTTTTGAGAGAGCTGTAGGTGAGTTAGAGGGTAGTGAATCGGAAGGAAGTCTTTTGTTTGAAATTTTTAAGATCATGGAGCACCCATGATGTAGATATATCACATTTTGTAAATAACTCAAACCCTGAAAGGTACTTTTATACCCAGTAGAAAGGAAACTGTGTGTATGTGTATTAGTTACTCAGTCATGTCTGACTCTTTGTGAGCCCACGGACTGTAACTGGACAGGCTCCTCTGTCCATGGGATTCTCCAGGCAAGAATACTGGAGTGGGTTGCCATTCCCTTCTCCAGGAAATCTACCCAAGCCCAGGTCTCCTGCATTGCAGGCAGATTCCTTACTGTCTGAGCCACCAGCGAAGCCCAGAGAGGAGAGATGTGAGACCAAATGATGTAAAGAGCTANTCCTCTGTCCATGGGATTCTCCAGGCAAGAATACTGGAGTGGGTTGCCATTCCCTTCTCCAGGAAATCTACCCAAGCCCAGGTCTCCTGCATTGCAGGCAGATTCCTTACTGTCTGAGCCACCAGCGAAGCCCAGAGAGGAGAGATGTGAGACCAAATGATGTAAAGAGCTAGACCAAAGGTGGGAAGTCGGATCTGCCTAGTATGGGCTCGATAAGGCAGAGGTCAATCTGCAAGGTCCAAATAGAATACAGGTATTAGACTGTACCCCTTTCACAGAGGTTAAAGGCATGGCCTCTCGAGCTGGACCTCCTAAGTTCCAATCTCAGATATACTACTTGCTTCCTGTGTGATCTGGAGCTAATCACTTACCCTCTCTGAACTGCAGTTGCCTCATCTATCAAACAGAGGTAATAGTGAGTTACCACGGTGGGGCACGTGATAAGGGTAACCCCCAGAGCAGTGCTGGGCACGGGTAGGCACTAAGTACACGCTAGTCGCCGCCACTGCTACCGTTACTGTCAGCCTCGGGGTTACTGTCAGCCTCGGGGTTACTGTCAGCCTCGGTGTCAGCCTAGCAGCAGGTGCCTCACCTGGTCCGCTCAGGAGAAGTAGCGTGGACAGATGGTTGTCTTTTTAAACCTCATCCCATGACACAGACAATGTTAAGAGTCACACCTGAGTCTCTTTGTGTGAGGAACCTGTGAAGTACCAAAGTGTTTGGATGTACTCAACAAGACCAAGAACAGTAGCCTCGAGGGTCTGAGGCAGTCTTAAATTGGAAGAGAGATCCTACTGCCTTCAAGGGTAGAACTCTGTCCAGTGAATGGAAGCTCTAGAGAAAGTGGTTATGCCTTTGCCTTACACACAGACCACCTCCAGATAAAGTGAACTACCCCATCACTGGAGATGTCCCAGAAGAGATGGGACGCTCTTTGGAGTCACGTGTCCAGTACTATCTAGATCTTTGTATGAGGTGCAGCAGAGTCCAGAGGAACAAAAGATGACTCTGGCGTAGTGTGGCCAGGGCAGGATTCTCAAGGGAGGGGGACTCACATGGAAACTTGAGGACATGAGGCTTAGGCAACTGAAGAGACGTCTGCTGTGGGGAAGAACACCAGCCCAGGAGTCAGATCCAGGCTCTGTCTTTCCACTAACTACTGGGCAAGTCACCTTATGGGAAATTCTGTGAGCTCTCCAGGTTTTGTTTCTTCTCTTAAGTTAGAGGGAATGATGAATACACCTCCCAGGATGGTGTGGACACCCTAGGAAGTAAAAGCTACACACCCTAAGGTAATCATCGTGCCTTCCTACCATGGGGACACTCCTCTAAAGTTCGCACCCAGAGTAACTCATGACATTAGTCTCTTCCTGACCTACCATCCCCAGGGCAGTCCTGAGTTTTCTAGCGGACCAAACCCAAGCACAGCAAACTCTTCTCCCTGACCACAGAACTCAGGCCTTGCAAGGAGCTGAGCGGTTCCCCAACATCCCAGGTGCAGCCAGGACCTCAAGAGGCTGTGGTCACTCCCCCTACTCACCTCCTCCCTCCCCCCATCCCCTCCTCTCCCAACCAGCGGGCTTTCCAAGCCATGGCTCGGAAGCCATCTGGCTGCTGGGAGAGTTAATAATTTATAATGAAGATAATCACCCTTCAAGATCCTTGCCTCTTGGGACCATTAAAAAGGACTCAGTTAGGAGTCAGTGAGTTCTTTACATGAGGGGACAGGGAGAAGGGGAGAGGGGAGGGTGGGACAGGGGGAGGAAATAGCGAAGAGAAAGGGAGGGGGAAATCAGCTAGGTGCTCAGCTGACCTTGCCCCTCTAACAGAGGCAGGGAGGGAGGAAAATTATTCGGTCCGAGAGGACAATCTTATCCAGCTTTCGCAGCACCAGCCCAGCAAGAGTGCCATTTATGGGGCTTTTCTTCTAGCCAACTCTCTCTACACAAAGAGAAAAAAAATCAAACACATGCAAGAGATGGGGAGAGAGGTGCAGACCAGGGAGAGTGAGCCTGCCCGGCAATCACGCCTGGGTCTGCTGGGACGGCGCTTCTCTGTTCTCTTTCCAGGGCACAGTGAGGCCCCCACGGTGCTAATTATTCCCATTACTTGACAAATTCTCCATTAACAAGGCAAGTGGGGCCAGAGCTGGCGGGGGTAAAGCAGAAAGGACTCACAGAGGCTCCGGGCAGACTCGAGAGGTGCAGAACCAGACCAGAGGGTCCCCAGCTTCATCAGGGGGCAAATGCAGGGCCTGGCACAGCCCCATCTGTAGGGTACATCTTGGAGGTGTGGGGTGCAGACCAGCTTCTGCCGTGTAAAGCGATGGAGAGGGGTGGAGGGGCACGTGAGGGCGGGGACAGGGAATGCCGGCTCTAGGAAGGATGATAATGGGGTGGGCACTGAGCCAGGAGGTCTGGGGCTGGCTGAAGACAGCCTCTCTCGGAAGAAGGCAGAGCTGATCAGTGCGTTCAGGTCCAAGGCAATGGCAGTTTGATCCTCCCATGAGTTTGGAAAGGCTCACCATTCTCCCGGCGCACACATCTTATAATAATAGCAGCAGCTACATGTATCAGAAGGCTTCCCTGGTGGCTCAGACAGTAAAGCGTCTGCCTGCAATGAGGGAGACCTGGGTTCGATCCCTGGGTTGGGAAGATCCCCTGGAGAAGGAAATGGCAACCCACTCTAGTATTCTTGCCTGGAGAATTCCATGGACAGAGGAGCCTGATGGGCTACAGTCCATGGGGTCGCAAAAGAGTCAGACACAACTGGCCGACTTCACTTCACTTTATACCTATCAGTAGCAACCACAGCAAGCACATGGATCGCACTCACTCTGTGCAAGGCACTACCCCAAGAACGTTACACTTGGTGCTATTTCACCTTTACAAAAACTCTAACAAGTAGTAACTATTATTATTCCTATTTTATAGATGAGTAAACTGAGACCCTCAAGAGAGTAAATAATTTTCCCAAAGTGTAAAGGCTCAGATGGTAAAGAGTCCACTTGCAATGCAGGAGACCCAGGTTTGATCCCTGGGTCAGGAAGATCCCCTGGAGGAGGGCATGGCAACCCATTCCAGTATTCTTGCCTGGAGAATCCTCTGGACAGAGGAGCCTGGTGGTCCATGGGGCTTCAAAGAGTTGCACACAACTGAGCACACGCACATACACAGTGTTACCAACCCTCATACTCTGTCCTGTAGAGAGATACGAACACCTGGAGGGTGAAAGAGATGAAGGGAAGGCAGTGGCAAGGAAAAGACACAGCTAAAGGGCACTCTTGGGACCCTCCCAGATCAGGGCAACTTATTAGCATCTTCGGAGCTTTGAAGGAAGGTGGGTACAGTGCCTGGCACAGAGTCAGTCAGAGCTAAATGTTTGCTGACTCAACTAAGGTGAGGAAGCAGACAGAAATTAGAAGAATTCAAGGGAGAGACCTCTGGATCAGACCACTGGCAGATCAGATCTGGCATTTCATTCCTGACAGTGTAACAGGCACAGCTGCCCCCACTGAAGATCAAGAATTTCAGAGCTTACAAAGACACTGAAAATCACTTGATTCAAACCCCTCATTCTGTAGACAAGAAACGGAGGGAGGAAGGAGCCTGGGTGGTCAAGCCAATGACCAGTATCTCACCACTGGGCAGTGCAGAAGAGGCATTAGACCCTAGGGCTCTGGACCCTTTGTCCAGGGATCTTTCCATGAGAACAACAGCTTTCCCTTCTTAGATCATCAAGATCCTTATTTCTTCCGAAAGAAGAAAACACAATGCATCCAAACCCAAAATATGACATCGAAATGCAGAGTTGCTCTGTAGAAGCGGAAGGTGAAATCTCCTTTCCCTCCACCTTGACTTACGGAGTGGTTCTCAAGATTTTATCATCAAAACCTGTAGAGTCCCAAAGAACAGTTTCAAAACCACTGCACCATATCAACCTCAACATATAATGGGCTACCTCTAAGAGCTCCCACTGTCCCCTCAGAAAGTCACAAAGAAGTCATTTATGCAAACTTTTCTGGAGCAGATTTGCCTTCTCATTCATACTAGCTTGGCACTGAGAACCGTACTACTGAAGCCCTCAGAGGGGCGAGCCTCAGTACACCCCTGACAGGACACATTCCTCCAAGCTACCGACCTCTGCATGAAAGGGCTGCCTACTGTTCGTCTGGACTTTCTCTCCAGCAAATTTCAAGTGATGTCCCAGCCACACACACCACCCCCAGCCCCACCCCAGCTCTGGTATTCTGGAATTCTTTCTAAGAGCTAGACTATAGAGTCACACAGAAACAGATTCTTATCCCAGCTTCACCACTTGGGAACTCTGTAAACTTTGGCAATTACTTAACCCCTCTGAACCTCAGTCCTCTCATCTGTAAAACAAACTTTCCTCTGGAGCAGGAACTGGCAACCCACTCCAGTATTCTTGCCTGGAGAATTTCATGGAAGAGAAGCCCGGTGGGCTACAGTCCATGGGGTCGCACAGAGTCGGACACGACTGAGCGACTAACGCACGCCCATCGAGTCTTGTGAGCACTCAGCGAAGGGGGCAGAGTGTGTGCACATGACGCTCGCAGCAGAGCCTGGACCACAGAAAGTGTTCAACACCTGCAGGTGTTCCAGCACCATCATCGCTCTTTCTCTGTCTGTCTTATTCACATGACTCTAGTGTTAAAGGCCAAACTTCTTCACCTCTCTATCTCTAGACCCTTTACCGTCTAACATCACTACACCTGACACCAAGCTCAGACACATGGCTTGCTTCGGCCGGATGGGATGTTAGCAAAAATGACATGAACAGAGGCTTGGAAAGTAGTTTTACCTTTTCTTCTTGCTCACTCTTGTTTCTCTGCCATGAGAACATGCCCGAGCTCATCTCCTAGAGGATGAGACATGTGAAATAGAAGCGATTCATTACAAAGAGCCCCAGTTCTGAGGCAGCTAAAGAAGGAAAGCCCAGGTTCTTAGCTCCAAATTTACTGTGAGTCCTTAACAGGGACCCTCCAAGCCTGTGAAGCCCATGATACGGTCCAACCTCATCAGCTCCAGGGTCACTGCCTTGTCTGCAGGACATCACCACAGAGAAGCAAAAAGGCGAGCACCTGGTGAGCACCCAAGCTAAGTGGTGTGCAAGTCAGCGGATCAGCACAGCTTCTGCACGCGGGGAGCAGAGAACGTAAAACAGGCAACCCGCATGGACACCGTCGTGCATAACATGCACGAACCAGACAGACGGACGCTAAGTACCTATGACAGGGAAAGTCACTCAGTCGTGTCCGACTGTTTGCAACCCCATGGACTGTAGCCCGCCAGGCTCCTCTGTCGATGGGATTCTCCAGACCAGAATACTGGAGTGGGTAGACATTCCCTTCTCCAGGGGATCTTCCCAACCCGGGGATCGAACCCAGGTCTCCCACATTACAGCTGGATTCTTTACCATCTGAGCCACCAGGGAAGGCCGACAGCAATCTCATAAGGCTTGTTTAAAAATAGTACACACTAATGTGTGTAAAGTACCTAAGCGTTTATAAAACACTCTTATCTAACCTTTATAACAACAAGTAAGGTATCCATTTTTTCAACTCTCTTTTATATATGTGAGAAACTGAAGCTCAGACAGAGAATGTGGCCTTGTTAAGATTCATCAGTTCAGTTCAGTTCAGTCGCTCAGTCGTGTCCAACTCTTTGCAACCCCATGAATCGCAGCACATCAGGCCTCCCCGTCCATCACCATCTCTCGGAGTTCACTCAGACTCATGTCCATCGAGTCCGTGATGCCATCCAGTCATCTCATCCTCTGTCGTCCCCTTCTCCTCCTGCCCCCAATCCCTCCCAGCATCAGAGTCTTTTCCAATGAGTCAACTCTTCGCATGAGGTGGCCAAAGTACTGGAGTTTCAACTTTAGCATCATTCCTTCCAAAGAAATCCCAGGGTTGATCTCCTTCATAGAACCAGTAAATTCGGGCTCTCGAACAGTAAGTCCTATGTTTCTATCATTATGTAACATTGATTAACATTAAATCACTATTTCTGAGATTTGTTAGCTACAGAAGGTGACTACATGAATTCTCCCTTCACAGGTCCACGGTACACTTCACTAATCAATCACAGAAACTTTCTATTAAGGAGGATGGAGCCTCAGACTCCCTCTCAACCCAACAATCCACCCATACATCAACTACAACATCCTTATTAAATGAAACCTATGGGCTCATCCTGCAGTAATTAAACACACTGGATGGCATAAAATGGACTCATCTATGCCACACTTTGTCTTACAACAGATAATGAGTTATTACATAATGACAAACTTTTCATCTATGGTACTAATCCAAGATTTGCAATCATTCAAATGCAGTTTTCATCATCCTCAAAAGGTAGAAAGCTTCAGTGGCATTTTCCTCTACAGAGTTCTAGGTTTAACTTTTAAAATATTTGGAAATTTCTAAAATAAAAAATCAGTATTACTTTCAAACACAGGGCTCTAAATAGTCTGTCAATGTGGCTTCAACTTCAGGGCTCAGTGAATAATTCTGTAATATTTATGGTCTTTTGCTTATGATACATTATTACACAGTTGGGACTAGCTCTAATTTTACATTAATCTTCCCACTTTACTTATTAGTACCTATTTACAGCTTAGCTTTAAAAATCTGCTATGTTTGAAAGATAACAAAGTTACATCTCTTCTTTAAAATACTCCACCTCTCTAAGCCAAACTGGGCTTTTGTTTTTCTAAGCTAAGGAAGTCTTTTCATAACCAGAAAGGTGAGAACCTAAGAGAAGGTGACCAGAGGGACTTAAGGGACCATCATCTTCTTTTCATTCAACACAACTCATGCTTATTCATGCATTCAACAAACCTCCAATAAACACCTGCTACTTACCAGGAACCACATAAGGGCCTGAACTCTAAAAAAAAAAAACCCAGCCAGAGCTCAGGGAGTGAGGGGAGATAAGCATGCAAGCAACAATCACAGTGGGAGGTGATGGACTTCAACAAAGATGCATGACTGTTACATGAGCAAAAAGGATGGAGCCAGTGACTAGCCGAGGCGTAGAGGAAGACTTCTGAACTGCACTCCCAAGATTGAGGGGTTTTGTTAGACCATATGGGATGGTGTGCCAGCAGAAGGGAAAGCACAAATGAAGGTAGATAGAAGTCAGAGATCATGGGATACTCAGGAAGTAATACCAAGTTCTACTTGGCTGGGAATGTAGGGTGGGTAGGAGGTAAGAGGAGGGGGAAACTGTAAAGCTCAAAAGCCATGTTGGAGGCAGAGTTCAAAGGTCTTAGGTGCCAAGTTGAGAGATTTTTAAACAGAGAGAATGAGATAAAGTCCACACATTACAGGCACTAGTTTTAAAAGGAAGACATGAGGACACAGAGAGACCAGTTAAGATGTGATTGCTCTTGTCAAGAAGATATGGAAAGAGCCTGACCTTGATCCCTACTGCTAGTTCTTAACCATCCAGGGCCATTCCCCACACACCTGAACAGCCTGCCAACACCAGAGACCACATCCTATCCATGCAGATAATCCAACAGAGGGAGAAGGTAGCTAATAGCCCCATTCCAGACTCGGTGCTTTCCCTTGGAACTGCCTGATTTTCAGAAGTCCTGGCTCTATACTGTACTGAAATGTTCAGGCCTCTCAGCCTCTGGCCACATGCCTACACAACCCAGTGCCTCGGTCCCCAGGCCTCCAGAGATAGTTATCCTAGATGCCTTAAATCCTCCCTGGGGTTCAGGGTGCTCAGGGATAAGCCACGACTGCTCTAGGAATAGTGGACCAAAATAGAAGCTTAGCGGGTATGACCCAATTCTGAAACCTGAAAACCCATCTCCAACATCACCGGGATGAAGGATAACCACATGCCTGAACCCATTGGGTGGTTCGGGCAGCCAACCCCATCCTGAGCACAGAAAAAGGAAAAAAAAAGAACACCATGAAGTTTGGTGCAAGTGCCCCTGTGAAGGTGAGATGGGGATGACCTTCAGAAAAACTTCTACAAGGATTATTCCACCAGAATTAACCTCGGCCCACATTGCCTAAGATGTGGTGCCTGGTGGCTCAGCTGTAAAGAATCTGCCTGCAGTGCAGGAGACCCAGGTTCAATCCCTGGGTTGGGAAGATCCGTTGGAGGAGGGCATGGCAACCCACTCCAGTACTCTTGCCTAGAGAATCCCATGGACAGAGGAGCCTGGCAGGCTGTAGCCCACAGGGTTAGATTCAGACACGACTGAAGCGACTTGGCAGCAGTAAGCAGCGGTAGCACATTTCTAAAGCGTGCTCTTTAGAAAACCAAACCCATGAAATACTCTTAAAAAGGGAAAGAAAAGTCTTTGTGATCAAATACATTTCAGAAACATTGCTAGTAACAAAATGTTTGTCAATCTTCATTGACAAGCATTTGTGTGTAGAAGCCTGATCCCCAATGTGCTGGTTTTAGGAGGTAGGGCCTTTGGGAGGTGATTGGGCATGAAGGGGGAGGCTTCATGAATGGGAGTAGGGCCCAGTAAGGAGAGACAGGAGACAGCTTGCTCCCCACTGTCTCTGCTCTCTGTCATGTGAGGATACAAGAAGACAGCCATCTGCAACCAGGAAGTGGTTCCTCCCGAGACGCCAGACCTGCCTGCACCTTGATCTGAGACTTCCCAGACTCCAGAACTGTGAAAAATAAATGTTTGCTATTTAAGCCACCCACTCCATGGTATATTCATTATAGCAGCCTGAGCTGACTTAGACAGATATCAAACTGTTTTCCCTGTTTTAGAGATTTTCCCCCCTATTTTAGAGACTTCCAATGAACAATAGAATACTAAAGCTTCCAAGGAGCCTTGTAGGAAAGAAAAGTGAATGAATCGTATTGAGCCTCCCTCTTTCGAAGATGGGCAAACTGAGGTTTGAAGCATCTCCTTATAGCTCTGCATTGTTAGTTACTGTTCCCCAAGCTGCAAGTGAAGATAAGCGACCATGTGCAAGGACCATGCCTTATTCTCTATGAATGGCCAGGGCCTGGTCACCGGCTTGATATTCAAGAGGTCCCTAAATATTTGCTGACTGGTATGGGCAAGAGCAAGTTTGGAGTTCTTTTAAGTGGAGAACAATACACAATTTTTAAATATTTTTTCATTCATGCCTTCATCCACTTGAAAATATTTATTGAGCAACTATTATGTGTGCTGCGAGCATGCAGGAAAGAGCCATGAATAAGGGAGGCCCAGGCTTTACCCTCAATAAGCTTACATCAGAGAGGGAAGGTCAGGCACCCTTGAAAGGTAGTGACAAGCTCCACAAAGATCAAGTGTAGGTTTAGGGTGCTCCAGCCTCCCTCCATCTTTCTCCTACAGTCTCTCTTTCTAAGGATGGATGCTATTTTTATTACTGGATCTCCATTAAAATAGTTTCCTTCCTACACCCACCCTCTCACTTCCTTATTTATAGTGAAAAAAAAGAAAAAGAAAAAGGAAGAAAGAAAGAAAAAAGAAAAAAAAGAAGATTTCCCAATACCCCGTCAGAGTAAAAGCAATTGTGAAATCCCAAGTATAGTATGGAGCTGTGACTACCTCTCCATGGAAACGTCTCCTCCCAGGAAGCATCTGCCCTTCTCAGTTAGTCAGAAAGAGCCAGCACACAGGGCCCCATTCAAGGCAATGTGGGGGCCGGTCTTTACAACACCTTCCCAAAATAATAAGGCTCCCAGAAGGTTTACCTTGGGTCACTCAAGCTCTTCTCGCCTCTGTGTGTGTGTTAAAATGTATTCCCGAGGCTAGGACTGGCCCCACTCACGCAAGTGCTCTCCATCCCCTTACGAACTCTTCCTTCTGTGCCTCTGCAATTCCTGCTGTTCGTATTTGACTTCTCATAGCACAAACCCTGTATCTTCTCTAATCAAATGGTTTCTTTGCCAAACACTTTAGTGGGGGCTCTCAGGGTGGGAGCTGAGTGGACAACATCCTCTCTTCCCACCTTTGTTCTTCTGTTGTCATTCAAGGCTCCTATGCCATCTGCAGTCCCATCCTCTCTTTATCCTCATTGTGCTTATCTACTACTTGTGGTAGATTAGGTTATTGTTTGAAAATATTCGCTTACCAACCCAACTACCTCCAAGGGGAGCGTGTACTTCCCCACCCCGTGACTTTGGCCAAAGAAATGTTAGCAGGCATGACGTGATCAAAGGCTTGAAAATTGCTTGTACTTTTGCACCTCTGGTTCATTATTTAAAGAGGAGCCTGAGCTAGCCTGCCAGTCCCAGGAGGTGAGTGATCAGAGCCACTCCAGCCAGCCCCCTCCAACCAGGACCAAACTCGATCAACTAGATCCCATCCAACCTGCGGGTGCAAAATCAACAGATTTAGCCAGATGAGTCTGGCCCAAATATGCTATCTCCTGATGTGGAACAAAATCAATATGTGCTATATGTTAAATGCCATCAAGATTTTTATAGCTATTTGTTAGGTAGTAAAAACTGACCAACACATCATTTCAAGATTACTCGGCCACACTTCCTGAGACATTTAATTGCACCCTGACTCCTACCATCACGTACAATCCCCGTGTGCACGATCCCCTGGCTTCCTGCTCCATAACCAGGACCTTCACCCGCATTCTTTTCATACCCACCTGGACTTTGACCTCACCCAGAACTAGTTCTCTACCAAACACCTGGCTCAGAAAAGTCTTGTTTCCATCTCCCATCTCATTCTAATCCTCTTCTTTAACATGAGAGAGCCACAGCATCCCGCTGTCTTCACTCTTGCAGTATGCTGTCCCCTCCCCACTGCCTTCGCTGAACTTCTTACCTAGAAGTTCGTGGCCAATCCTCACCCCCTGGACTCCCAACACATCCAGCCGATAGTCCTCCCCCTTGAAGGAAGTCTAAGCACACAGGGCCCTTGTCCCTGAGCAACTGATCAGCACCAGAAACCAAAAGCTCATCTGTGCCACTGAGTACAGCTATAATTCCGTCCCTCTCACACTCAGTGACTCAGCAAGCCTTAAACTTTTCCCCAATCTGCTGTCTTCTTCAGCTCTTCTAAGCCATTTTCACCTTCTCCACTCAGTAAATGCTACAGGGGCTTCTAATTTACCGAGAAAAAATTGAGGCCTTGAGTCATGAAGGCCTGTAACTCCCTCCCCTTCAGCTCCCCACTTTTTCCTCTTTCCCTTCTCAAGGGAAACCGGCCAAGACTGACCCCTCCTCAGTGCCTTCTCCAAGCCGTCCCACCTCCCAGGACCT
The DNA here is from genome assembly GCA_006410675.1 of Oreotragus oreotragus. NCBI lineage: Eukaryota > Metazoa > Chordata > Mammalia > Artiodactyla > Bovidae > Oreotragus > Oreotragus oreotragus. Next base: position 131,591 of record SJYX01024519.1, read on the forward strand.
TGTTCCATCAATGCTTCCCCCTCTTCCACACCCTCTCCACTCCTTCCCCAACCACCCACTGCTAGCAGCATGCTAGTAATCTGAAAATGAAACACAAATCTTCCCTTTTCTCCAACCTTTGAGACAATCATGGTAATTCTCTTCTCTGTTAAAACTCATAATCTCCATTCCTCCATTCCTAGCCTCATCCTCTGAAATCTGGCTTCTATTCCCCTTGTGTCCCCAGCTCACAAAGCTCTCCCCAAGGTTAACAGAGGCTCTGGAAATACCCATGGGGCTTCCCTGGGAGCTCAGCTGGTAAAGAATCCACCTACAATGCAGGAAACCCCGGTTCGATTCCTGGGTCAGGAAGATCCAATGCAGAAGGGATAGGCTACTCACTCCAGTGTTCTTGGGCTTCCCTTGTGGCTCAGCTGGTAAAGAATCCACCTACAATGCAGGAGACCTGGGTTCGACCCCTGGGTTGGGAAGATTCCCTGGAGAAGGGAATGGCTACCAACTCCAGTATTCTGGCCTGGAGAATTCCATGGACTCTATAGTCCNAGTGTTCTTGGGCTTCCCTTGTGGCTCAGCTGGTAAAGAATCCACCTACAATGCAGGAGACCTGGGTTCGACCCCTGGGTTGGGAAGATTCCCTGGAGAAGGGAATGGCTACCAACTCCAGTATTCTGGCCTGGAGAATTCCATGGACTCTATAGTCCATGGGGTCTCAAAAAGTCAGACACAACTGAGCAACTTTCATTTCCCACGTGGTGTAGTGGTAAAGAATCTGCCTGCCAATGCAAGAGATGCAAGTTCAACCCCTGGGTCGGGAAGATCCCCTGGGGCAGGAACGAGCAACTCACCTCAGTATTCTTGCCTGGAAATTTCCACGGACAGAGAGCCCAGTGGACTACAGTCCATGGAGTCAGAAGAAGCCAGACACAGCTGAGTGCCTGAGAAAACAGGTACGCTCAGGAAGTACTCAAAGCAGCGCCTCTTCTCCGTTCCCCTTCCTCTGGGGACTTCGGCTGCTTTTGACCCTGTCGAGCCCCCTTTGATGAATCTCCTGGCTCTGCGCTCCACCCCCTTCTTTGAAAATTACTCTTTCAAAGCTGCCTCACCTTTGAAAGTCACTCTCCGTGCTCCCCTCCGCCTTGATGTCAGTGTCCCCTGGTGCTCCAGCCCAAGTTCCCTTCACAAGCTACCCGTCTATGGTCCGGAAAATCTCCCCCAGGCGACACCGACATACATTAACTAAAGCCAGATTCTGTATGCTATTTCCCTCCTCTTCACCCTCCCTTAGCAGTTCTTCCTGGCTTGTTATCTTTCTTTATGTCTTCATCCCCTCACTAGATGCAGATAGCAACCTGGGTGTGATTCCATCAGCCCATGTCACAACTCCACATCCCATCAAGCTTCATATGTTCTGATGCCATCACTCAAATACCCTTCACTTCCTCCTCTCTCCCATCCTCTTTCTACATCCTTCTCTCCTCCTTCCCTTCCAACCCACCCACCCCGCTCACTCAGTTCAGGCATCTCTCTCTCATTTGGATTATTTCATAATCCTAATGACTGATCTTTGTATTTCTAGCTTCTTCCTACTCCCAGCTCTCCTTATACACTGCTTCCAAGTCAGAATTAACTTTCTGAAACTCACATTTAAACATAACACTCCCATGCTTCTAAAGAAATTCCAAAGGCTCCTTTGTTGCCAAAAGGAAAGAGTCCAATCTCCTTAGAATCAGACTCCAGGATCAACTAACATTTTTGAAATCTTACCAGATACCAAGCACTGTTCTCATTTTATTCCTACAGAAACCCACTGCTGTGTCAGTACTTCAATTTTAGGGACTAGGAAAATTGAGATGTCAAGGCTAAATAACTTGTTCAAGGTCACACAGCTAGGAAGTAGCTAAGATCAAACACAAGTCTTCTAACTCAGATTGGAGTGCATGCCATTGCATCCTTTAGTGATCAGTCTTTGAAATTAATAACTTGGATTTTGGCTACATCATAGTCCATGTATAGCTGATGAAGCTCCTCAAAAGTGACCTCCTATCTCCAAATTTGTCACCCTATTCAGTTTCTTCTGGAAACCAAAATTTGAGCAGACCTCATTTTAATCCTGGGCTTTCGGGTCCTACCAACCGTAAACTGGAGCTCTGACACAATTCCATTCTCCCTACCAGCTTGTCAAGAACTCCTGGGACACCTGATACAGTATATTCTAGGAAGATTAGGTTCTTGGAGAGAATTAACATCCCAGATAATGGGCCTGCCTTCCAACCAGCACTGGGGGCATCTAATAGTCTTGGGTTTTCAGACTTACAGGTAGCATGGAGAAATAAAACATGATCTTACCCCCAAAAGAGAGCAAGCCTAACATGGGACATAGCATTATCAACATTTTCTTCATCAGACAAGGACATTTTTTAAAACAGCAAACTATAGATCAGTTTAAAAATCATACACACACCCGTATATATATGTATTATATATGTATTTTTATCAATGTGGCTAGATCTAAAAAAATGTTGAAGGGGAAAACAAAGCAAGACAGATAATATGTTACAATACTATTTATATAAATTAGAGGACTGCTTAGGCACAAAAATGCAATACCACATCTTGTTTATTCAGGCTTGTAAATGTATGCAAAAGTAAGAAAAACATTTATAGAAGGATATCAGTATCATGGTAGTGCTTCTCTCTAAAAGAGAGCTTCTCAGTCTAGGAACTATTAACATTTTTTTAGATCAGATAACACTTTGTTGTGTGTTAAGGGCAGTGAGGGCTGCCCTATACATTGTAGAATGCCTAGTAACATCATCCCTAAAATTGCCCTGGTTGAGACCCACCTGGCTAAGACAAAGGAGAAGATGTCACTGAGGAGAAGATTTTAAAAGTCTATGTCTGTATTTTTATTCTTAAAAGATTCTTGAATCAAATGCATGTCATTTGTTATTCTTTTGAGTGATAAGAATATGAGAGGTTTACTTTCTCAATATTAGACATTTATAAGATAAAAACCTACCATCTCTGATAAAACCGTAATTTCATAAAAAAAGAATGACATTAAAAATATCAAACGAGAAAAAAAAAAAAAAACAAGCAGAAAGGATCGATTAAAACATAGTGTCGTGGGTTAAATCGGGTCCCTCAAAAAGATAAGTTGAAGTCCTAACCCAGGAAGCTGTGAGCGCGTGACCTTCTTTGGGAATGGGGTCTTTGCAGATGTCATCAAGTCAAAGTAAGGTTAAACCGGAGCAGTTGTTGTTAAGTCACTAAGTCATGTCTGACCCTTTTGCAGCCCCATCGACTGTAGCCCACCAGGCTCCTCTGTCGATGGGATTTCCCAGGCAAGAAGACTGAAGTGGGTTGCTATTTCCTTCTCCAGGGAATCTTCCCGACTCAGGGATGGAACCCACATCTCCTGCATGGCAGGTGGATTCTTTACTGCTGAGCCACTGGGTCCTAAATCCAATGACTAGTATCCTTAGAGGGACAGAAAGATTTGGACACTGAGAAGCACAGGAAGATGGATGTGGGGTATGGGCACAGAAGCTGGAGTGATGCAGCTACAAGCCAAGGGACATCAAGAGTTGATAGCAGCCACGAGAGGCTAAGAAGAGGCAAGGAAGACTCTTCCCCAGAGTCTGCAGAGGGAGCATGGCCCGGCCACCACCTTGATGTTGCTCTTCTCGCCTCAAGAACTATGAGAGAATAAATTCCTCTTGTCTGATGCCACCCAGTCCATGGTACTTTGTTAGAGCAGTCCAAGGAAACCAGTCCATAAAAGGAAGGCTCATCACCTTTCAAACTCCCTGCATTCCTGGGAGGGTCCTCATTCTCCCACCACCCAGAGAAAAATCTTATCTCCCCAGATTTGCCTTTGACGACCACCAAGAAGCTTAAGGGGCTTTGTCAGCTAGAGTCCAAGGGGCCCTGTGGCTCTGCCACCTCCAGTCAGGGCTTTGGGTGGGGGTAGGTGGGGAAGGGGCAGAGCTGATAGCAGAGCTGCCACTGGTTCTGTAAACCTTGCCAAGCTGGGCCTCAGTGTGTACACCTGCGAAACGGGAACAACTCAACTAGCTGGCACAGGACCCCAGGAGGTCCCAATGAGACCATGTACGTGAAAAACACAAATCCACACTGTTATTAGCTCCAAGCAATCATCTCGCACCTGGACCAAAAGAAAGACAATTAGCCCCCAGAAAAGACAATTAACTTGATACCTGTAGGGGAAAAAAAAAATGTCTTTGACTATAATTACTTTTGTACCTGCTTGGGAAATCACTATCCGGTCTCAAGAGGGTTAAAGATGAGGAAGGGAGACAGATAGATGCTGAAAACTATCAGAAATAAAACCAATTAAAATTTTTTATTGCCTGCTCCCTAAAAGTTGTTAATCATCCTTGCTCCTCTATTTCCTCCTTCATGGGTCATCTTGGGAGAAATTCCCCCACATTATTCTTAAACCCAGAGTGGTTACTGGTCACCATGCTGAGCTTTTATTATCTAGAGTAACTGCTGACACCAGCACCATTTCTTGGAAGTTTATACCCAAGGAGGAGGAAGTGGTAAACAGAGAGAAAGGGCCGCAAGTTCAGAAGTCAGAACAGTGGTGGGAGGCCCCAGAGAGTTTTCATCAGGTACATATATCCTGGAGCACAGGTGCAGCAGCAGAAAGCAGGTGTGCACAACGGGAAAGAGTGTGCAAGGGGCATCTCAGCCCTGAAACTTCACAGCATCTCATGCAGTGCCAGTAATCTGCAGGGTAGTTATCACTCAATGCTTCCCAGTCCACTTCCCCAGTTTCAACAGGACTATAATGGGGTCTTTCTTTCCTTTGCAAAAGTGAAGTGAAGTGAAAGTCGCTCAGTCATGTCTGACTTTTTGCGACCCCATGGACTATACAGTCCATGGAATTATCCAGGCCAAAATACTGGAGTGGGTAGCCTTTCCATTCTCCAAGGGATCTTCCTAACCCAGGGATTGAACCCAGGTCTCCTGCATTGCAGGCAGATTCTTTACCAGCTGAGCCACAGGGAAAAACCCTTTCTTTGCAAAGACCTCCAGAAAGCAATTCCCACACACCTGTTCGCCTTCTCCATTTCCTGCATTTAACTACCTCCAGTGCCAGAAAGTTCTTTCTGGGATTTAACAACTCTCTAAAGCCATTCCAATCTACTCTTGCTCTGTGCCCTGTGTTTGGGAGTGCAGTAAGAGCCTCCTGCTTCCTGACTTGCCCTTCATGAGGATCTATGGGACTCCCTATTGAAAGGAGCCTTCAGACATCAGTTACCACTGACTTGAGCCCTTGCCCTTCATGAGGGTCTATGGGACTCCCTATTGAAAGGAGCCTTCAGACATCAGTTATCACAGTCCCTCCTGTCACTACTGAAGGGACCCAGGCAACTGGTCTGGATCATCCCTCAGACTTACTCTTCTCTTCATAGAGCTGACACTCCAAAATTTTAACTTGTTCAGTTCCTTTGAAGAAAGACATAAAAATACCCTATCCATGGAAGAAGGGGCCAGAGTGGGCTCAGGAACATGAGCAGTGATTGGGCCTGGGTGGTCTGCCCACCCTCCCCTACCACTGCTGACTTCAGGTTCCTTTTATCAAACAGAAATAAAACATGATATAGGAATAGAATCTATAAAACATTTTAGAGTTTTTAAAAAAGCACTCTTTCCCATATTATCTCATTTAATCTTCAAAATTTTCCATTTAAAAAACGCATTATCAAGTCCAGTTCAAGATGGCAGAGTAGAAGGGCGTGTGCACATTTTCTCCTGCGAAAGCACCAAAATTGCAATTAACTATTGAACAACTATCAACAGGTGGATGCTGGAACCACCAAAATAAGACACTCCATGTCCAAAGACAAAAAAGCCACAGTGAGATGGTAGGAGGGGTGCACTCACAGTAAAATCAAATTCCACACCCCTGGGGTGGGTGAACCCACAGACTGGAGAACAATGATACCAAAGAAGTTCTCACACTATTGTGAAGGTTCTGAACCCCAAGTCAGGCTTCCCAGCCTGGGAATCTGACAAAAAGGGACTGGGAATCCCCAGGGAATCTGAACTTGAGGGCCAGTGGGATTTGATTATAGGCCTTCCAGAGGACTGGGGGAGACAGAGACTCCAGTCTTGGAGTGCACAAACAAACTTTTGCTTGCACCAAGACCCAGAGAAGAGCAGTGACCCCAAGGAGACAGAACCAAAACTACCTGCTAGTGTTGGAGGGCCACCTGTGGAGGTGTGGGTCGGCAGGGGCTCACTACAGGGACAGGGGCACTGGAAGGTCCCCTTTGGTGTAAACCCTCTTGGGGTTTGCCATTAGTACTACCATAAAGTCTGCAGACCCCAGGGCTGGGTCTCCTCAGGCCAAACAACTACCAGAGAGGCAGTGCAACCCCACCCATCAGCAGATAACTGGATTAAAGCTTTACTGAGCAAGAGCCTGCCCACCAGAGCAAGACGGCCAGTCCCTCCCATCAAGAAGCTTATACAAACCTGTTAGCCTCATCCATCGGAGGACAGACAGAAGAACCTAGAAGAAGCACAGTTTCACAGCGGCTAAAACAACGACCGTATTACAGAAAGTTAAGCACGGTGAAAAAGCAGAAAGTTATGCCCCAGATGAAGGGACAAGATAAAATCCCAGAAAAACTAATGAAGTAGAGATAGGCAATCTTCCAGAAAAATAATTCAGAATAATGATAGTGAATATGATCCAGGATCTTGGGAAAAGAATGGAGGCAAAGATTGAGAAGATGCAAGAAATGTTTACCAAAGACCTAGAAGAACTAAAGAACAAACAAAGAGAGATGACTAATACACTAGCAGGAATCAACAGCAGAATTACTGAGGCAGAAGAAGAGATAAACGACCTGGAAGACAGGAGGGCAGTAATCACTGCTGCAGAACAGAATATAAAAAAAGAATGAAAAGAAATGAAGACAGCCTGAGAGACCTCTGGGGCAGCATTAAACACACCAACATTTGCATTACAGGGGTCCCAGAAGGAAGAGAGAGGGAGAAAGGACCTGAGAAAATATCTGAAGAGATAAAAGCTCAAAAATTCCTGACATGGAAAAGGAAATAGTCAACCAAGTCCAGGAAGCACAGAGAGTCCCAAGCAGGATAAACCCAAGGAGGGACACACCAAGACACATAGTAATCAAACTGACAAAAAATTAAAGACAGAGATAAAATATTAAAAGCAACAGAGGAAAAATGACAAATAACATACAAAGGAACTCCCATCAAGTTATCAGCTGATTTCTCAGCAGAACCTCTACATGCCAGAAGGGAATGGCATGATATATTTAAAATGATGAAAGGGAAGAAACTACAACCAAGAGTACTCTACCCAGCAAGACTCTCCCTTCAGATCTGATGGAGAAATCAGAAGTTTCCCAGACAAGCAAAAGTTAAGAGAATTCAAGCACCACCAAACCAGCTGTACAACAAATGCAAAAGGAACTTCTCTAGGCAGGAAACAAAAGAGAAGGAAAAGACCTGCAGAAGGCAAACCCAAAACAATGAAGAAAATGGTAACAGGATCATACATATTGATAATTACCTTAAATGTAAATGGATTAAATGCACCAAGCAAAAGACATAGCCTGGCTGGTGGATGGAAGCATGTAGGCACTTCCACTTGCCACCCTGCTTGTGCTGTGCTTCATTGCTCAGTAGTGTCAGACTCTGCAACCCCATGGACTACAGCCTGCAAGGCTCCTTTGTCCATGGGGATTCTTCTGGCAAGAATACTGGAGTGAGTTGCCATGCCCTCCTCCAGGGAGGGGATCGTCCCAACCCAAGGATCTAACCCAGCTCTCCCGCACTGCAGGAGGATTCTTTACCACCAGGGAAGCCCCCTGCTTGACACACACCCCCCCCAACTGAATGTAATTATTTTATATTGTTAATCATGTTTCCATTATGGCTTGCAATTGTAATTATCTTTTAATTTTTGTCTGGCTATTGACTGTGAAAACTGATAAACATCTTTTACTATTGTGATTATGTAACTCTTACTCACTTAATACCATTGTATGATTAGTCAATAGAAAAATAATAGAACTCTATATCACCAAAACTAGGATCTAATAGAAAAACCTGTAATCACTTGTTAAAATCCAAATGTATATCACAATTATCTTGAAATTTTTTGAAAAAAATACAAATGCTCAAGGATAGCTTCTTTTCTCCAGAGCTCCAGATGTGTTTCTAATGAGCAGTCATGCTTAAAAACACCTGGACTACATGATGATTTTTTACTTTTATCTAGTTTGTTTCACTTTTTCTATTTCATTTTCAGTGCTCCCATTTCATTTAGTTTATGGTCTCCAATTTCTCTATCACTTCTCTTTTTTTTTATGTTCTTTCTCAAGCTTTGATCAAGTGTAGTAGAAAAGCTTGTGTATACATCAATATAAGCATGTATTATATGTATATTTTAGAAAACTTATGAATTTTTGCCTAACTAAAAAATTATCCCATTTTGATGCCACTTGTTTGACTTACTATGAATAGAATGCTAAATTTCTAAATTTAATTAATTAATTTTAATTGGAAGCTAATTACTTTTACAATATTGCAGTGGTTTTTGCCATACATCAACATAGATCAGCCATGGGTGTACATGTGTCCCAAAATAGATATGCAACAAGCAACAAATATATATCTATTTGTATAACTGAATCGCCATGCTGTGTACCTGAAATATTGTAAGTCAACTATACTTCAAAAAATATATATTTATTTAAAAGTAAATAAAGTAATTAAATAAAATACCCATTATCATCCCCACTTTTACAGATGAGGAAACAGAGCCAAACAGTTTAATGATGAGGAGGAGTCGTCAAGTTCAGATCAAAGGTGACAGTGGCTTGAGTGTCTATATGGAAGCCAGACATCCCTCTTCAAATCATGTGCCAAGTGACCACATGCAGCCTCCCTTAGCAAAGGGAGCAGGGGACGCAGACTTGAAAGACTAAGGTATAAGCCCCAACCCTTGAACCCACTAGCCTTGTGAGCTGTCCCACCGCCTGGGCTTGGTCTATTCCAACGTGAGACAAGGGGGGTGAGCAAACAATGACCTCGAGAGTCACTCCAACTTCCGGAGGAAGCTGTCTTACCTGCTTTTATTTTGCTTCTGTGCATATTTTATTTCCACTTATTGGATATCCTAGTATTCTTTCCAGGCTTCCCTGGTGGCTCAAACAGTAAAGAATCCACCCGCAATCTGGGAGACCTGGGTTCGATCCCTGGGTTGGGAAGATCCCCTGGAGGAGGGCATGGCAACCCACTTCAGTAATCTTGCCTAGAGAATCGCGATGGACAAAGGAGTGTAGCGGGCTGCAGTACATGGGGTGGCAAAGAGTCAAACACGACTGAGCGACTAAGCACANGGGAGACCTGGGTTCGATCCCTGGGTTGGGAAGATCCCCTGGAGGAGGGCATGGCAACCCACTTCAGTAATCTTGCCTAGAGAATCGCGATGGACAAAGGAGTGTAGCGGGCTGCAGTACATGGGGTGGCAAAGAGTCAAACACGACTGAGCGACTAAGCACAGCACAACTGTCAGATATTCATCAAGGTCTGATGCAGCATTTCCTTTATCCTTCACAAGCATTTCCCCCACTAAAATTCTTGCATATCTAATCCTATCTTGATGTCTGCCTCTGGGAGGACCCAAACTGACACACCCACCATCTTCACCGTATTTCTGTTCTCCTCCCCCTGCCTCAGACGAGTGATCCTAAGAGAACCGAAAAGATCCTCACTATCCTGGTCTTGCTTTCACAAGGGTTTTCTGGAACTCAGATAGCATACCCCGTCATTTCTTACAGCATCTTGGTCAATATCTAAGCACCCGTGCTGTGCTGTGCTTAGTTGCTCAGTTGAGTCTGACTCTTTGTGACACTATAGGGCCCACCACGTGCATGAGATTCTCCAAGCAAGAATACTGGAGTGGGTTGCCATGCCTTCCTCCAGGGGATCTTTCCAACCCAGGGACTGACCCAGGTCTCCCACATTGCAGGCAGATTCTTTACCATCTGAGCCACCTAGCCATCCTAAAATGTCAATAAGCATTTTGCAAAAGCATTAGATGCGCTTTGCCAAAGCTATGGTTTTTCAAAGTCAGTCAAACCAAGGGGTTCCTTACAGAAGAACTTTTCAAATGATACCCATAATACCCAGGTATTGCAGATACTCTATTGTGAGAGTACATAGGAGAGGAGAGGCATAGGAGAGGCCAGGAGAGGCAACCTCTAGTCCCACTTTAACCAGAACGGCTATACTTTTATCATTTAGTTATTGTTGTTTAGCTTTGTTTTTGATATTGAGATTCTATTTATGATTTCATTTGGGGATAAAAAATTTCTGCTGCCCTAAGTAAAAATATGTAATTTATAAACGGCTATCAGGCACTTGGTGGTAGTTGCAGGCCATTACCACCGAAAACAACTAAAAATCTGGATTAAATATGCAATATATCTTTTTAAAGTCATCAGAATCCTGGTTACATAGTGAGGAAATACTAGTTTAACACTGAAGGGAATCAGGAACCCAGAGAAATACGGACATCACTCTTGCCCTGAAATTATTTTCTGAGTCTAGCAAATATGAACTTTGTTTTGAAAGCCTGGGCTTGCCTGATAGCTCAGTTGGTAAAGAATCCACTTGCAGTGCAGGAGACCCTGGTTCCATTCCTGGGTCGGGAAAATTCACAGGAGAATCTTCCCACACCAGTATTCCTGGGCTTTCCTGACCAGCTCAGCTGGTAAAGAGTGTGGCAGACCTGGGTTCGATCCCTGGGTTGGGAAGATCCCCTGGAGAAAGGAAAGGCTACCCACTCCAATATTCTGGCCTGGAGAATTCCATGGACTATAGTCCATAGGGTCACAAACAGTCAAACACGACTGAGCAACTTTCACTTTCACTTCTTTGAAAGCCTGGCAGGGTTAGAGAGATAGAAATCAATGCCCAGAACCTGATANGAAGATCCCCTGGAGAAAGGAAAGGCTACCCACTCCAATATTCTGGCCTGGAGAATTCCATGGACTATAGTCCATAGGGTCACAAACAGTCAAACACGACTGAGCAACTTTCACTTTCACTTCTTTGAAAGCCTGGCAGGGTTAGAGAGATAGAAATCAATGCCCAGAACCTGATAAGATGAGGTGACCAGAAGCTGACCTTTTTCACAATAAGTTGAGACCCTCAGGGTGAGAATGAACCAGAAATTGACTAGCCCTGAAAAGAATCTGTAGAATAGGTTTGAATTTGCCTGTTGATGAGGGCATCTTCAGTTTTAATTTCATTCGAGAGGTAGGGGAGTGCTCTAGATTTAGAATACCTTCAAATTTCTGCCAGAAAAAAAGTAAAATTTCTCTCTAGAGGAAACTGTCTTCTTCATCTCAGTTCTTTATAGTTATAAATGGTTTTCATGGACAATGACCAACACACAATCAAAGATAACCAGGCAGACTTTACAGCCATGACTAAAAACCCAAAGCAATAGATATGAATGAACTTCTCTGCCCTTCAGCTCTGAGACCCTGTTGGGACTAGAAGTACCTCCACTGGGTCATAGTGACCACCACCTGGGATCTGACTGGCCGAATCTGTAATCTCCCTTCTAACAAGGTAGGAGCCTCCATTCTCTAACCAAGAAGCTCAGCTCCCATACCCGCGAAAGGACACACTCCAAACCTGAGCATATGACCCCAGAGTCAGCTTTATGCTTTCACCCTTGAGAGAGAACTTCACAGGTGCATCATGTGGGAGGTTGGAATCACTCGCACCAAAAAGACAAAGATGCCTCCCCTTCAGCCCATGACCACTACATGACAGCCCCCCTTCTCCACTTTCTTCCTCCCCTCCAATAGCCTGCCCTCCCTCTTGATCAAGATTGCTCTCCTAATTAAAATAAACAAATGTCAGGAAGCAATTATTGCAGAGAGGGAGGCAGATGGTAGAATAGTGGCACTCTGGTATTGCATTAAGCAGTAACTTGCTCTCTCTTCAAAGTTTCTGCACTTTAATTAAGCATCGTTATAGACAGGTTCAGTGAGCTCTGGAGTGGGGATTATCAAATTAGCTTTTTGCAGGGCTGATGCTGCATGATTGTAAGAAGTGTTCCTGATGCACAGTTCAGCTTCCTGAGAGGGCCCAAAAAAGGAGCAAAGGGCAAGGAGGCCCGACCCCACCTCCTTTGCAGGCCAAAGGAGGGGGTGAAACTCTACTCACAGGGGCGGAGATGGTGACATAGATGGGGATAGCCTAAGTGAACCCTGAGATAGGGGAGCCAGATGTCCCAGAGCTGAGTGCTAACTTTTCTCCTTCCGTGGGCACCACGCACGGGATTCTGGCCTGAAGGGGAAGGACCAGAACTGGGGAAGGGGTATAACACAGAGGTTAAATCAGACAGACGGGTTCCTTCCTGCACTGCAGATAACACTGGTCAAACTACTTTACGTTTCTGTGCCTCAGGGCTTTTTCCTTCATTTGCAAAATGGAAGAAATAACAGGTAACAATTATTGACTATGCACTTCTGCCAGGCCTCATTCTAACCACTTGGTGTGTTTACTTTAACTCATTTAATGCTTCTCCCAACACTCCTTTGAGGTAGGTACCATTATGACCCCATTTAACAGGTGAGAGGCCTGAAGCACAGGGAAAATAATCTTGCCCAAAGCCACATAGCTAGTAAATGGAAGAGCCAGAAATCCAAAAAGTCAGCCTGGATCCAGAGTCCACCCTCCCTCATGGCCACGAAAACCACAAAGCAAAATAAGAAACTATTTTCTACCGATCAGCAATGAAATCAAATGAACCACTGCTACATTCAACACAGATGAATCTTAAAAACTTTATGCTGAGCAAAACAAGACATGAGTATAAGTCCATTTATATGAAATTTTAGAAAAAGCAAAGCCAATAAATAATGACAGAAACTACATCAGTTGTTACCTGGGGCCAGGGATTGACCACAAAGAGGTACCAGAAAACTTCCAGGGGTGCTGGGAATTTTCTACATCCTGATTGCGGTATTGGTTACACAGGTGTATATATACCTGCCAATACTCATTGAACTCTGCACTTCAAATGCATAGTTTATTGTACGTAACATAAACCTCTAACAAAAAATTTATATACTGAGTGACTAACTGCAAAAATATGAAGGGTAGTTATCTTTGTGTGATGAGATTCATTCGTTCAACAAATATGAAGCACTGATTAGATCTCAGGAAATGTTCCAGGTGCTGGTGACTTATCAGAGTGAACCAATTAAGAAACTTGCCTTGGTGGAACTTAAATTCTATTGAAGGAGGAAATAGAACAGGCTCTATCTTGAAAGCAGGACTCCATCCTGGGCCAGACTGTGGACTTTGAGCTCTATGCCCAGTATCTATGGAAAAGACATACAACTGGAAAACCAGGCCCCCAGAAGGAAGAGCCCCAGGGGTCTCCATTGCCTAAAAGAATACCCGAATTATCTGTGTAACCGAATAGAATCATGCATTCTCTTATGCTTATCGGGGTATGACCACAGGCCTATTGATAATTGTCCACTGTTAACTACCGAGGCTTAAGGCATACGCATCAGAATCATGGGTTTAAGGCATACGAGTCATGGTTAACTTTGATTGTATCTTTCTTTTCCTTTGCTCAGACTAGTTTCAGAAAACTTGAGGAGGTGGGTTTGGGCACATACACTTAGGGTATATAAGGTTTTCATAAAAACTGGTCGGGGTCCTTGGCTAAGAGGAGACGCTGCCTTGGCCCCACCAGTGTAATAAACTGCACTCCACTGTCTGCATTGTTCTTCTGAGTGAGTTTGTTTCCCGGAATGCGTGGCTACACCACTATTAGAGAGAGACAGATAATAAGCAAATACATAAATCTAAGAAAAGGTCAGTTTTCATTCCAATCCCAAAGAAAGGCAATGCCAAAGAATGCTCAAACTACCGCACAATTCCACTCATCTCACATGCTAGTAATGCTCAAAATTCTCCAAGCCAGGCTTCAGCAATACATGAACTGTGAACTTCCTGATATTCAAGCTGGTTTTAGAAAAGGCAGAGGAACCAGATATCAAATTACCAACATCCGCTGGATCATGGAAAAAGCAAGAGAGTTCCAGAAAAACATCTACTTCTGCTTTATTGACTATGCCAAACCCTTTGACTGTATAGATCACAATAAACTGTGGAAAATTCTGAAAGAGATGGGAATACCAGACCACCTGACCTGCCTCTTGAGAAATCGGTATGCAGGTCAGGAAGCAACAATTAGAACTGGACATGGAACAACAGACTGGTTCCAAATAGGAAAAGGAGTACATCAAGGCTGTATAAGTTGGTGATGGACAGGGAGGCCTGGCGTGCTGTGATTCATGGCGTCGCAAAGAGTCGGACACGACTGAGTGACTGAACTGAACTGAAGAAATAGTGTGCCCTATGGTGATGAGTACTCTGGAAGGAAATGAAGCAGAGAAAGAGGAGTTGGAAGTTGGGGAGAGAGGGGTTGCCATTTAAGACAAGGGGCTCAGGCAAGGGCCGCTTCTCAGCAAGGTGTGTGAGCAGGGAGAGGAGAGTGGGGGTGCCCACCGTGACAGCTGGCCCGCCTGGCCCCTGGATTCTTCCTCAGCGGTTCTCCAGTCTTCTACCCCAAAGCTACCTCCCAAGAACCTACGCATCTGACTGCTGGCTTGTTCACCCAGGCTCTCCAGATACTCCTTGCCTGGTCTGCTGCTGCCGCTTCTTCCCACAGCTGGCACAATCCTACACGCCAAGGCCTCCAGGTTCCCCTCTCCCTCCCTCTGCTCATGCCACACACACACACCTAGGCAAGCCTTCACACCTTGCTTCACACCACCTGTGCAGTTTAGAACATCTTGCCACCTTTCGGGTACAGACTCATCTCCTTCAGATGGACCATGAAGAAAACAACACCAAATGTATGGTGGCCAGGACACCAACTTCATCCCAAGTGGGGTTCAGATAGCCATAATTATTAGTATTATTTAGAATCATCTTCTAAAGGAGATGCTGGAATTATCAAGCTGAGCATATAGGGTCCCACCCTTCACAGAGATACATATGTAAGCTATAAACCGTCTATGGGGTCGCACAGAGTCGGACACGACTGAAGCGACTTAGCAGCAGCAGCAGCAGCATGTGATGCCTGAATTGATGGAAATATATCATCATAATGCTGTCAGCTAACCAGGTGCTGAGAGCTGGACCCAGCCCTTAGTATGCATTTTGCTGCTGCTTCGTCACTAAGTCATGTCTGACTCTTTGTGACCCCATGGACTATAAGCCCACAGGGTCCTCTGCCCATGGGATTTCCCAGGCAAGAATACCGGAGAGGTTTGCCATTTCCTTCTCCAGGGGATCTTCCCAATCCAGAGATAGAACCTGTGTCTCCTGTACTGCAGGTAGATTCTTAACCCCTGAGTCACCTGGGAAGCCCTTAGAATGCATGGTACCATGTAATTCTTACAATAACCCTATGAAATGGGCGGCTCTGTGGTAAAGAATCCGCCTGCCAAGCAAGAGCTGTGAGTTTGATCCCTGGGTTGGGAAGATCCCCTGGAGAAGGAAATGGCAATCCGCTCCAATATTCTTGCCTGGGAAATTCCATGAACAGTGAAGCCTGACAGGCTACAATCCTTGGGATCACAGAAGAGTCAGACATGACTTGGCAACTAAAGAGCTGCAAACACAAAGTAGGTAACTTATTACTCCAATATTACAGATGAGGCTCAGAGAGGTTAAGTAACTTGCCCAAGATCAGACAGTTGGTAAGTGGCTAAGACAGAAAATCAGAACGAGAATGATTTCTGTCCTGCTCCAGAGCCTCCAGACTAACCACTGAATGAAATATACCCTCCCATGACAATAGCTCAGGGGAAGGTAGGTTATCTTTGTCCAGATTATGGGGATGCTTCCGAGAGGAAGCATCCATTCTAAATTTTAAAAGATGAGTGATTTATTTGAAGGTTTATAATGGGGAGGAGACATTGGAAAGAAGAAAGGAGAAGAATCCAGGGATAACAGGAAACACGAGGAAAAGCATAATGGTACGAAAATTGGCAAATTGTGGATCACTGCTGGAGGCGCAATGCCCCGAACTAAAGGATTGAGAACTTGAGCTTGGAGAGGTCAACAGGAGCCAGGTTTTGAAAGGCCCCCATGACAAGCTAAGCAATTTTATGTCTATTTTATTTAACAAACTCTTACTTACCATGTACTAAGCACTTTTTAAGCACTTCAAAAATATTAATTCACTTAATTCTTATAACAACACTATGAAGTAGGTATATTATTACACCTATTTTGACCCAGGAATTGAACCCATGTCTCTTAAGTTCTTTGCCACTGGTGCTACCTGGGAAGCCCCAATATTATTATTATTCTCTGATTTTATAGGCGAGGGAATTGAGAAACAGAAAGTTTACATTATCTGCCCAAGAAAACTCAGCTAGTCAATGGGATTCAAACCCAGGCAGTCTGATTCACAGAGTCCAGGATCTTAGCCACTATCTTTGGTATACTAAAGAGGTTTTACAGAAGAGAGAATGTTTTATGCAAGGAGTGGATTTGATCAGGTGTGTATTTCCTTTAGATCCTTCCTACAGTATGTAGGAGAGGAAGAGAAGATAGAGGAAGAAAAAGAGGGACAGTAAGGGGACCTCCTGAGAATGAACCGATGTGTTCCACTTGGAGGCTGATGACTGTCTGCTGGCAAGAAAGACACAGAGGAGCAGATGGAGTCCTCGAGCACTGAAAAGACAGGACCAAAGGGTTCCAGTGACTAATGAGGTGGGGAAAGGGGATATTGTCACTGGCTCCCAGCTCTCCAGCTCACATACCTGGGCAGACATGGATGCTGCCCACTCACACATGCAGGAAAAGATGAAACAAGACTTGGATGTGTACAGTGATGTATCAACTTACTTTCGATTCTCAACTGCAAGAACCAATAGTCAGTCACCTATGTAGGACTGAAGCTAACACCCTTTGTTTATAAGCTGCCAATTTTGATGTGCTCACGAGACGAGAGGACCACGATTGGTGACTAAGGTGTAGGAGGGGCTTCAAGGCTGGAAGTACCAACCAAGGAGGCATCCACCCTTGGGTAGCAGTGAAAACCACAGGAGTAGAAAGGCCCACACAGAAAGAGGATGAGGTACGAGAAAAGGGTGAGTCGTATGGCTCTAGAGAATCCAGACATTGAAGGGCTACAGAGAAGACATGAATCAAAAAGAAGGGGTGTTTATAGTTCAGTTCAGTCCGTTCAATTCAGTCGCTCAGTCATGTCTGACTCTGTGACCCCATGGACTGCAGCACGCCCGGCTTCCCTGTCCATCACCAACTCCCACAGCCTACTTAAACTCATGTCCATCGCACTGATGATGCCATCCAACCATCTNACTCGATGGACATGAGTTTGAGCAAGCTCCAGGAGTTGGTGATGGACAGGGAAGCCTGATGTGCTGTACTCCATGAGATTGCAAGGAGTTAGACATGACAGAACAACTGAACTGAACTGACACATCAGTTCAGTTCAATTCAGTCACTCAGTCGTGTCTGACTCTTTGCGACCCCATGAACTGTAGCACACTAGGCCTCCCTGTCCATCACCAACTGCCAGAGTTTACCCAAACTCTTGTCCATTACACAGGCCTCTAGGGCTTGCCAGGTGCTTCAGTGGTAAAGAATCAGCCTGCCAAGCAGGCTAACCCGCTTCGGTCCCTAGGTTGGGAAGATCCCTGGGGAAGGAAATGGCAACCCTCCCCAGTCTTCTTGCCTGGGAAATCTCATGGACAGAGAAACCTCAGGGGCTATAGTCCATGGATCACCAATGAGCTGGACATGACTCAGTGACAAAACAAGGAACGGAAGGGTCCTCTAATCTCCCCAGAGGAGGGAGAAGGGGTGGAGGAGAGATGGGAGGTAAGCAGGTTGACAGGAGTCTGTCAGAGTTACAACTCATTCTCAGGGCCTTCTTTCCCAATCCAAACTAGAAATTTCAAGTCAAAGAACATTTGAAATTACATTATACTCTTGCTACTCTCATGATTAAATTGGAGAACTTAAATTCAGATCGATGTGTTTTCTGCATTTCCAAGAAATTAGAGACTCTGAGCATGCCTATAGAAGTTATTTGGCTCAAAACCTGTAGCATGATTCCAGAAGAGTACAGGGGAAAAGTTTTGTGGTTGTTGCTGTTGTTTGCCCCTGAATTAGATTAACTTCCACTCTCCCAGTTCCATGAAAAATAAACCATTGCCATCTTCTAACTTAACCAAATTAGACAACCTATTCCAGATTCCAACTTTAAGGGTCTCTTTCCTGGAATCACTTCTGTAATATATGGTTTCTATTTTAAGTCCTTAAAAGTCCAATGTGGTGAAGTGGGGAAAAGAAGCTGGGAGACCAACACACTGACCTTGAAGAAGTCTCTTCACATCCCTTGAGCCGCAGTTTGGACTTAGTGGTCTTCAGTGTCTCTGCCAGTTATGAATCTGTGAAATGGGTCAGCAGCTGACCCATAGATGACCCCCGAATGGGGTCTATAAAACAGTCTGGGAACATTCAGGAAGGTGAGTCCATGGAGGGAGTACAGGCCAGTCAAGCAGAGAGGCCACCATCCAGGAATGGAAGCAACCTCCCCTGGCTTCCTTGCTAAGCCTCTCCGGGTCTTTTCTCTCTGCCTCTGGAACAACACCGAGTTCCTTCACATCGGGTCACTCTCCTCTGGGCACACTAGAGAAGAGATGTGAGGGACGCAACCAGAGAGCAAAAACCAGCTAAGTAACTCTATACTACGACCACATAGACATCATTTCATGGGACAATAATGGTGGGAGCATCTGTGAGAAGTAATCACAAAAGTGTTTTGGAAGAAAAGTACCCTTGTATATAAAGAAACCCCTCCATGGTATCAGGAGACAGACATGAACCTCTGTGGGGTAGCTTACAATTTGGGAAGAAATGGTATCTCTACTTTTGTGTTCCATAAGCCCTTTAAACACATGTCCCAAACTGGACTCATCAGCATCCCACCAGTCCCCCATTCTGCTGTCTCTCCCATTCCTCTGGCTTAGTGAATGTGCCCCCAACCTCCCAGCTCCTCCATATGTTACTTCCCTCCCACCTGCCCAGCGCTCTCTAGTCTCAAAGCCACTACAGTGGATTAATTTCACTGTCATCTCTCACCAGAGTTACTGAAATAGACTCTGGTCTCCCGACAGCCAGTCCTGGTCCTCTCCAACCCACTCTATACTGGAAGCAAAGCGGTCTTTCCAAAAGTTGAGGCAGATCACACAATTCCTTTCCTTACAGCCTTTCAATGACTTCCTGTTACTGTCAATCCGAAATCCAAACTCTGAGCTGCAGAAAAGGGCCTTCATCATCTGTCTGCCTTGTTATCATCACCCCCCTCACCACTTGCCTCCACGCCAGCAACCCGTGTCTGTAACGCACCACCTTGTCCCTCCACCTTTGTGCAAGCTGTTCCCTCTCCCTGGAATACCCTTCTTTACCCTCTGCCCTCATCACAGTCATTTTTTAGATCTTCCAACCCATTGTTTCCAGGCAGACTCCATGGTTCACCCCAAGCTAAGCTGGGTGCACTTCCTGTGTGAGATCACAGCACTGTGTACTTGACTAGACTGGTCACATAATAATCTATTTACCATTTACTCCTTTAATTGACTATAAGCTCAAGGATCTTAGAGTTCGTTCACTATTATATCTCCAACACCTAGCATCACATATGAGGAGCAAAATAAATGCTTCACAAACAGTGAATAATGAATAGACTGTATAGCCAGTAGGTAGACACAGAAACACTGAGCTTTAGAAGAGCAGACCTGAAATGACCCTTGGTGGCCATCTAGAAACATCCTCCCCCACAGTGCAGGAATCTCCACTGGCCAACATTTGGAGGCTCTGGCTCTCAAAATTTGTTCTACTGACCCCTGTCGGGAGGCTCTACTCTCTAGAAGGATCCTCCTTAAACTGAGCTGAAGTGGGCCTCCTCAGAACATCCTGGACTTCATCAGTTATAGCTCTGCTCTCAGGACTCACACAGACCAAGTTTTATTCTTTGTTCCTTATGACAGCTTCACACATATTGGAAGGCAGCTGCCATGCCCTGCTCATTCCCTCAATGACCTTTTCTTCTACTATACCCTTCACTGGTTTTCAGAGCTCCACTCTGCCCAGGAATTCCACTGCTCTCCCACCATAACCACTGCCCACCCTGCAGAGACTCTCAGACTTAAACAGTGATGCCCAAAGTCGACTCAGTGTCTCCATACTCAGGGCGCTGATAGCCAAAGATGAACTCAGTAACACAGCATGGGGCTTTAAGTCACCAACTGAAGGAAACCTCCAGTTCTCAGAACTCTCCTCTAACACCCAGGATGAAAGGCATCACAGGAGGAAAACCCATGCCACTGAGTGCCTGCAACTCAGAAAATAAGGGCATCTCCGCATGGAAACTTGAGTCTGGGGAAAATAAACCCTTTCGATCAGACTCATCTCTCTGCCAGCTCTCCCAGTTCACCTCCCTTTATTACAAAGTTCAGTACTTCCTCTTCCTCTGAATGTCATTTAATAGTTTTCATTTTATAAGGGGGAAAGACTGACACTGACCTTCTCCCATGCCCAATCCTACTAGTTCGAGAGTTAAAAGTTCCTCTTTCATCCAAACTCTAACCAAGCAAGAACTTAACTCATATTGACCAGAGATATATTAATACTTTCTTTGTTACCCAAATGTTATTGACCAGAGACCTTTCAATATTCACTTACAGAACAAATTGTCAGCCACAGGCGTTAGTTTCTGCAAAAATCCCCCAGTCGATAATGTGTTAAGAATCACCCAAGTATGCTGTGAATCATCTCAGCCAATTAGACACAGGCAACACAGGACATATTGCACCATCCCAGTGGAACACTGTCATAGTGATAAAGACCCTGTCGCAGGCAAGTGACTTAATCCCTCTAGCTTCTGCTTCCTCATCAGTGAGTAAGGGGACCAGCTTAGGATTCTGCCCCCAGTATACTTGTCATTATCAGAAACACACAAATACAACCAAATCAGTCCCTCCAGATGACACTTAGACATCAATCCTCTGGCATTCCCTGCCTGTCAGTTTCCAAACCCCAACCCCAATGGTTCTGAGACTCACTGATGCCTTGGATGGCGTGTCCTCCATACTCTGTGGTCCAGGACAGTGGACATCAAAGATAGGTTCTTTCTCCACTCCCTCACCTTGCACCACCAAGTCCAGCAAAGCACAGAAGAATAGACAGATGCTGTTCTCCAACTCCCAATTTGATTCTAACCTTATTAGAAGCCCCAGCTATAAGCAGTCCAGCAAACTTCCAAAGAGCTCCACAACCCTCAAAGAAATGTAGAAAGACTCATTAACACACAAAGCCCTTGGGAGAATCTAAGTGACCCAGAATACAGTGAGTTAGAGCTCTTTCTTTCCATGCATAACACTTTAGAGTTTACTTGCTAACATCTGTTTTGCGTATGATTTCAGTAGTGTTACATGCACCTGTTACAAACTTTTGAAAACACTGAGAAAAATATATAGTTATATCTTTGAGAGATGATTAAAATTAACCTTTATAGCCTTTCTTTTATGCACATATTATTTAATTGAGATCATAATGTACATATTATTTTATAGCCTGACTTTTCCCTATGCCATTAAATTATTTTAATGATTGCATAGTATTCCATTATCACCATGAATTTAACTAATTTCTCATTTTAAACACTCAGGCTATTTCAGCTTTTATAAATAAAACTGTGACAAATACCCTTTAAAAGATATTTATATATACCTCTTTCTTTAGGATCTAGTGTTTTTGTGTTACACTGGCAAAGGAAAAATCAAAGGAGGAAATGTACAAAATCAAACTGAGATGGCCGATATCTTTTTTCCCTTACAGCCCCAACAAATTCATCTACATATGTACTCATTCTTGCTCAGAACAGCTTAAGGTTAAGACAATGAAATAGCCTTTTTCTGGTTCTGTTAGGCAAAGAGCAGCAAAGCTATATCTTAAGGGTATTAGAAAATGTTTGTTCTTAGACACTACAGGTAGAAATGTAATATGGCCTAAACTTTGGAGGGATAAATAGTAATATTTCTAATTACAGAAAATGTAGGGCCTAAATATCTAACAACGGGACAAAGTAAATTGTTATGTCTATATAATAGAATATTTCGTATCCTTACAACCTTTAAATTAAAAGAGTTAAGAATTTTTTGACACATTAATACACTCACATTATAACACTAAAAGCAGGGGAAAAAAAGACCATATATGTTATTTCATTTCTGTAAAAAATAAAATGAAAAGTAAATGTATCTCACATATACACACACCTGAGAGAATCTACACCAAAAAGTAGATCATGGTATATGGCAGGAGAAGAGAGATTTTTGCTTTGGCCTCTGTGCTTTTCTAAGTTTTTGAAGTTTTCAGTATTAATCATGTCCTATTTACAATACATAAAATACTATGTTAAGGTGGTAATTTAAAACTTATCAAATCAGTGAAAATAAAACAAAACTAACTCAGCTTTTCAGACCCTGAGGCGGTCAGCTCAACTCACCGTGTCTCCTTTCCCAAACCTCTCCGCCACTGGCCATACCCAAGAGGAAAAAGAAGAAAAGCAACAACTAGAAAGTGAGTCAGGGACATTTCCCACCCAGTTGTGAAACTGAGCCAAGTCACGGAGGAAAACTGGGGTCAAAGAAACGATCCGATTTGCGAGCCGGAGCCAAACACCACGCTGCAAGTTGCTGATGTCTAACCCTGCAACAGGAACGCGGGAGAACACTTCACCCGGCTCCAAGACGCCAGCAATGAGTCATTAATACTCCCCAGGCCCCAGGAAGCCTCACTTCACTCAGGGGGAGGGCGAAACAAAGAGGAGTGGCTCCCCTCACAAAGCGAGCCTCCCACAGCACACCTGGCTGGCGCCCACACCTGCCCTGAAACTCACAATCCCCAGTGCCCCCTCCCCGGGCAGGCTCCACTCCGGAAGTCGGTTCAGCACTGCTCAGAATGCCCTCTCTTTGGGGACACAGACACGGGAGGAGACATTATCATATGTAGAGAGAAAGGCACAGGGACTCGGGTATGAAGCTGTGCAAACTCATGCCTGCCTCATGTGTGTCTTCAAAGAGACAAGCACTCAACCCAGCCGGGCAGGTAGGGTGGGAGGGCACGGCCCCGACCAGGACTGTGTCCTGGGGTCTCCACTTGCTGGCTATGCAAATGCAAGAGTTTTGATGTCTCTGTGGCCTCATGTCTTCTTCTGGAACACAGGGTAATCCTATCTATCCAGTGGGTTACTGTGTTATTAAGTTGAATAATACACATGGCACTTGGAATCCGGCTCCATTTCCTTCACCTGCCTTTGTCCCTGGAAAAAGCCAGAGATTCATATTGACTTATGGAGACATGCTTCCCACCCCCAGCACAAGACTTCTCTCTTTGGGGGTTGGAAAGGGGAACTGGGCTTGATATAAGAGATCTGTTGAACCCACTTGATCAACATATTTTAGAACAAGAAGGTCCACCGCTGACATTTATTTTTTCCCAAGAATCCTAGAACTAAGAGTTGGGAGGGACTTTAAGGTTTCCCAGTTGAATCTCCCCTATCACTCTCCTTGTCCCCCACGTTCCAGTCATGACAGGTGACCTCCCAAAGGAGTGCACACACACATCCCTGGTGAGACTTCCTGGCTTTGATGAACCCAAGCACTTGCCAATGTCACATCCTCTGACTCGTGACATTCCCAGAAACAGAAACCCTAACACAGCAGCATCTCTAAACAACAGGGAAGCCACGAAGTCCACCTGCAGAGGCTCATTTCAATTTCCTGCATTTCACTTTTTGATTTAAAAATTCTGTCAAATCCTTTCTGGCTGTAGACAAGATCAGGTGTTCCCTGCATATTCAGGCAGGGAAATGGAGTCACACTCATTTTTAAAGCACACAGCCTTTTGTTTCCTCTCCTGCCCCACCCAGGATGGCCCTCTGCTCCCAGGTCCTGGAAGCTATGGTGAGGCTCACCCATGGCAGCATCACACCTCCCAAGTTCACGGTGGAGAAAAAGGCCCAGGAGGGACCAAAGGGAGATGCTATGGGTGTTCCTCCCCTCCCACTGCCTCCATTCAGAGCTGTATCTGAATCAGACACCCATCCTTCCCCCTGGTAGAGGGCCCTAGCCTGAAACAGACCTTGGATGGAACAGCCTTGGTCACTATAACCCACTTCTGCCCTGGTGGCGTCGCTCAGAGAGAGGTTTCAGTGGGGGTATGTCCAAATCGCATTTTCCTCTTGCAGCCCCAGAGTCACACTTCAGATGCGCGGCCTCTGACGATGGAAGGCAGCCTGTCCGCGTGTCTGAGCGTGTCACGGCCATTCTGGCTCTGCCCACCAGCCCATGGGCTCCTCTCCCGAGGCAGTGTATCTCTCCCTTCTCCTCCACCTTCTGCCTCCAGCCCAACGTGTCCGCAGCCCCTTCGGGCAGCAAACGTAAAACGTAAAAGATGTTTGGCTTCAAAGGTCAGCTTGGTACGCGTTCTTTGCCTCTGCCAGAGTCCTACAAAAGCCGCGGGAGTGCAAGCCGTCCCCGAGGCAGGCCACCCCCGCTCCCACCCCCGTTCTCACTCCTTTACCAGCGCCCTCCTCGCCTGAACAGTGTCTTCAGCCAAGGAAGGACAGACGCTCACAGGCTGTGTTCCCACCGCCTTCCTCACGCCGAGAAAGCTTGAGCGCCAAAGCTCGGCACACATAGTTGTTCAAGTCATCCAGCAGAAGCCACCAAGGGGGTCAGATAGGAGACCTGGGGCTCGGGGGCTGACCCCTTGGTGTCCATGGGCCTCTGCGCTCGAGAGGCTTGACAGTGCAGCGCATATAGCCTGGTTCAAAGTCAGGGAGGCTGTTTGGTCACATTCTCAGGCATCCATTTCTATTAATGAGGCACCTGTCCTAAAAACGCAGCTCTCAAATCAGGGTCCAGGGCCTTTGGCACCCTGGCAGATTCTTCCAGATGGTCAGCAGGCTGTCGCCTCCAATATTAATGCTTAAACTATGACAGCATCAACACCTCTGCTTCCAGCATGACATAACCACGTCCTTCCCTTGTGACATCTCTAAGAACCATGGACTGTCACCACTCGGGAACTTGAAGAATTCCAACCTATCCTCACTTCACAGATGAAAAGCCTGAGACCAGGAGGCAGGAAGAGCCACGTCGTAGCCCTTGAGATTAATGCCAGGTAGGGCAAGAACCCCAGTGCAGATTTTCCTTCAGCTACACTGAACTACCTTAAGGAAAGACCTACTGTCAACCACAGACTTTCTCCCACTCAAGTCCAGGGAAGAGTTTTGCCGGACAAGGGTGGGTTCAGTAGCTAGACCATGGGGAAAGTGAAGTCGCTCAGTCGTGTCCGACTCTTTGCAACCCCGTGGACTGTAGCACACCAGGCTCCTCCATGGGATTCTCCAGGCAAGAATACTGGAATGGGTTTCCATTTCCATCTCCAGGAGATCTTCCTGACCCAGGAATCGAACCCAGGTCTCCCTCATTGCAGGCAGACGCTTTAACCTCTGAGCCACCAGGGAAGCCCTAGACCATGGGGAACTTTGCTTAAATCACCGGAGAACCTCTGTTGTTAATCAGATTAAGCCCAAAGAGGATTTATTAAGTTTATTTTCATTAGACAATATAAAGCCAGCAAGTTCAAGGTCTTCGTCTCAGAGGTCTAGGCTGTGTCCGGAACACTACAGGTTACTTACCCTAGTTTATGGCTATGATTCTCAACCGTTACTATGCATCAGAATCACCCGGAAGGTGTTCTGAAATGCAGTTTGCTGGGCCCTAGAGTTCCAGAGTCAGGAATTCTGGGGCAAGACCCAAGAACGTATATTTCATATAAATTCCCAGGTGACACCACAACCCACTTTGAGAACCATGTACTCGAGGGTCACCAAGACGGACATTTCCATTTGCACAGTGCCCACTCCATCCCCCAAGCTACACATTCACAGCTAATCTGCACTTGCGCAGTCGCCTCCCCTGGCTGCAACCTTATCTGATGGTTCTGCCCAATTATGGTGACTCGCTTGTGCTACAACATAATGTATTGCCCCATTAACAGATGGCTGAAGATTCAGGCTGGCCTCCTTCCCAAGATCGCCTGCACTGTGCTGTACAAGTTCCCCCAGTCCAGACAGAGCAGATGAACCAATGAGGGGGTTTTTAGACACCATCTTGACAGCAAGTCATTCCTGAAATGCTCCCATCACACCAGCTTTGCCAGGAATCATAGAAACCCAGGAGTTATCACAGTCCAGATACGGAGACCTTCAAGTCAGTGTCCGGGAGGCCCACAGAAATATCTAGTTTGTCTACAGGGACCCGGTTGAATCTGAGGTCACGCTCCCAGTGGCCTTTGTAATGTGGCAGTTGAAGCCAGGTGTCATGACATCTGGTTTTCCTTAGTCAAAACAGTTTTAAGAGGAGCTAACGTTTATTGTGCCAGGTCTGTGCCAGGCTTTAAAAATAATTCCTGTGAACAGAGCTCTAAGGTAGACATCATTGTTTCCTTGGTTAACTGATGAGGAAACTGGACAGAGTTTCTAAGGCCACGTGACTCCTTGTTCTCCTTCATCCATCTTCAACTTGCAGGGCTTTGCTTCACTTCCAGGCACTCTCCCGCTACAGGTACAAACGTGATGACATCATTCGGGGGGACAGCCGCTCCTACATGATGCATTGAGCCCCTCCCCGGCTCAGAGCAGGTTGGGTTGGATCCACTTTGGAAAGGGCAAGGCAGGCAGTTGCTCGTATCAGTGGGTGTCTTCCAGCCTCCAGGGCTCGGCAAACCCCCTGCGACACCGGGTTGCTCCAAAGCAAGAAAATGGGACCCTAACTGAGGCTGACCAATAAAATAGCAGAGTAGGCTTAAGAGCATGGTCGTGTGGGCTGAAGCCAGGATCCACGGTCCGCTCACCTTGGGCTAGTCACGTGGCCTTAGAAAGTCTGTCCAGTTTCCTCATCTATAAACCAGGGAAACATGCTCGTATCAGTGGGTGTCTTCCAGCCTCCAGGGCTCGGCAAACCCCCTGCGACACCGGGTTGCTCCAAAGCAAGAAAATGGGACCCTAACTGAGGCTGACCAATAAAATAGCAGAGTAGGCTTAAGAGCATGGTCGTGTGGGCTGAAGCCAGGATCCACGGTCCGCTCACCTTGGGCTAGTCACGTGGCCTTAGAAAGTCTGTCCAGTTTCCTCATCTATAAACCAGGGAAACAGTGGTACCTGCCTTAGAGCTCTGTTCACAGGAATTATTTTTAAAGCCTGGCACAGACCTGGCACAATAAATGTTAGCTCCTCTTAATACTGTTTTGACTGAGGAAAACCAGAAGGCATGACACCTGGCTTCAACTGCCGCATTACAAAGGCCACCGGAAGCGTGACCTCAGATTCAACCAGGCCCCTGCAAACAAACCAGACCTTTCTGGGGGCCTCCCAGACACCCGGTTGCTCACTCACCTCCAGCAGCACTGGCCAGACACTGGCCCCCGGTGGGGTGCACTTATTATTCCTCTCACAGGAGGCCTCTTTGGCAGTATTCTAGATAATTCAACTTGGCCTCTCATAAGCGTCCATTTTAAGCCGCAGTGCAGGCTCTGACAGGATACGTCTGCTGACCTCAATGCTTCTCCTATTGCTGGCATCACTAGAACTCTCCTTAGAGACAGGAACTCCAACCTGCAGCCAGGCATCCGTTAGAGGTTTTTTTTCCCCTCAGCCACCATTTCACTGGTGCTCATCCATCACCTGACCCTGACAGGAAGCTGCCAGCTATAAACCCAGTTAAAGAATCTTCAAGGAATTCTCCCCAAACTACAGCAAATGAGCTGCTGTCTAAAGACAGACTAGAGGCTACTTGACACTACTTAAGCCCTACACACTACTTAAGCCCAGCTCCTAGCCAACTAATTGGCAAGTCTGTTCTGTTGCCCTGACCTCATGCTGGAAAAACTGCGAGGACTTGAACTAGTTAATAAACCTTAGATCTGGGCTTCCCTGGTGGCTCAGATGGTAAAGAATCTGCCTGCAATGCCGGAGATGCGGGTTCAATCCCTGGGTCAGGAAGACCCCTGGAGAAGGGAACAGACAGAGGAGCCTGGCAGGCTACAGTCCATAAGATTGCAAAGAGTTGGCCACGACGGAGCGACTGACTAACATTCACAGATTTGCAAGAAACACAGGCTCTCTCCAAGTATGGTCAGGATGAATTGTTGCTGAGAAGATACAAGGAGTAGGGCAGGCTAGGACCACAAAGCTGTCACACAGGAGGAGCTACACGCCCCCACTTTCCCTTTTTCTTTTCTCCCCGGCACCATCACTTTGCGCTCAGCATCACTTGCCATCTTCCCTCTCTGCTGGCCACCATCTGTTAACTTCAGTTAGGACGAAATCATGATATTTTAGCTCAGGAACACCCCACCGCCAGCTCAGCATCCCAGTCCCAAACTCCCGAGGGAAGAGAACCCTCAGGCTGACTCGTCTTTTTTAAGCTCTAGATTATAAGCCAGGATGTGCCTGGGCAGCGAAAGCAGGACTTCCGTCCACTCAGCAAGGATGACGGGAAGGGCGGCTCCTCTCAGAACGCGGTGGGGTTAAACAGGGAGGCAATAAAAGAAGAAAATAATTAAATTCCAGGAAGAAACCCGCCCAGCCCGGCACTTCCCCACCCAGAGTTGTGCCCAGACGTTAGATTTCTGACCCGCAGAACAGCAGCCAAACGCTAAGCATGGAGAGCGAGCCTGGTCTGAGGGCTCTTCTAAGTGGGACAGAGAGTGAATCTGAATCATATCTCTTCCATAGCTGGAGACACTGTCCCTTCCTCCGGGTTGGAGGAACTATATGGTAGATCATGTTTCTCTAACCATACAGTCGACATTTGGGGATGGACGATAGAACGGGATGGAGGGGAACAGGGGTCAGGTGAGACGACCACATCTCCCGCTGTCTGGAGGTGTTTCAGAAGTCTCCCCTCTCCTCCCTGACCTGGCCAGGAGAGGAGGAAGCAATGAGAAAGAAATGACCCCAGTAGCGTCTCAGAGGGATAATGCTGGGTCGTGGATACCCCAGAAAGGGGCATGCGAGGGCCAACCCAGCTCCTCTCACCTAGAGACGGGGCCCACCTGGTCAACACCCAGCCAAGAAGGAAACAGGGGAACATGCCGTCTCTTTGCCAGCCTGTCTGCCAAGACCTGGATGCTGCAGAAGTGGTCAGAAGACCCAGAACTGTCAAGAACAGCAAGGGGAAAAGCCGCCTGAAAACTGCAGCCAGCCTGCGGCCTGGGAGTGCTTGAGCCAAGACACAGCCAAGAGCCTCCCCAGCTGCTGGAGATGATGGTTTGGGGCCGTGGCAGGAACACGTGGCCAACCTGCAAAATCCTGCCATGCAGCCTCGCAGTTAGGTGAAGGCAGAGCAAGTGAGGAGAAGGGGCATGGCGGTGGGACCCGGCATGTGGCTGAGCTCCACGGAAACAGAAGGCCTTCTCCGGCACCCCAGCTCACAGCAGTGGCAGCCTCTTGTATCGATTATGCACGGCGGCCACTGAGCAGACAGGCTGGCTGGGCAAGGGCCGAGGCCTACTGGATAATTGATGTCCTGACACTGGCATTCGCAGAGCCGTGGGCAGAGTTCAAAGGAAAGTGCTAGAGAACAGACACTGGAGACAGAAGCCAACTGCCACACTTCCTGTGGGCAGAGCAGAAAGGTCTCTAAGGAGATGGCGCAGAGTGATGCCAAAATGCATGTGTGTGTAGGTTACACAGCTCCCAGTGCCCACAGGCTCCATGGCCGAAGCTCCGGGCAGACTCCCTCAGGACCAGTGGAGTGTCAGCACCTGACCATCACTCCCAAGTCAGGCTAAGTGAGTGACCTCCGTGGAGCCCCTCTGATTACCTGTGGCTGCCTCCATCAGAACCTTCTAACTCACCCATCAGTTCAAAACATTTCTTCCAATGCAGTGGAGAAGGAAGCCTTCTCCAATGCACTTAATACAGATGAACCTCCCATTAGGGTCAAACAGCTCCCCATACCCCTCCTTCATAGCTTTATCCCAGTTTGTACTGGGATTTTCAGTACCTCTTTTCTCACTTTCCCTCCCCGCCCCACAATGTAAGCTCCATGAGGAAGTAGACTTGTGGGCCCTTTTCACCACTGTACCCCCAATCCCCGCACCTGCCACAGTACCTGGCCTATGTGTAAACTCAACGCTCAGTGACTTAGTAAATGAATAAGTGAGTCCAAATACACCATTTTACTGTTGTATTAATTCCCCTTTCCTCCCAACTCGACTGTGCAATCCTTTGGGGCAAGGACAGCATCTGACTTGTCTTTTCTCTCCAGCACAATAAGAAGGGGGGTGAGGTCAAGGGTCTCTGGCACCCTTGGACGATTATTTCCCATCACTGAGATGAACCGAACCGCTCACCTCATGTTCCTTCACCGTGCTTAGTGTAATTCCTAAGCCATAACAGGTGCTCAGCTATTTTCAGAAAATTTACCTTTCACAGAGCCCACACCTAAGACTAGGAATCAATCCTCTATGCCAAACAGTGGCAAGTAGGTCCCAGGTGGTGATGACACTTCAAAGCAGCCCCTCCTGGGCACCCAGCATGGACAAAGGTAGTATTTGCACCAGAAGGAGCCCACCCAGGGGGTGGGAAAGCTGAGTATCAGGCCACCCCCGCCCCCCAATACTTTCTGGCTGGGTGATATAGAGAAAGCATCAAACTTCTGAGTGGGCAGTTATCTCATCTCTAAAAGTGGAAGAAATTTCCCCCAGGCCCAGAGGTACTAAATCTACTATCCAGTTTTATGGCGACTAAGTACAGCTGCTAGTCGTATGGACCCAAGTTTGAGGCCTAGCTTCTCCAAGTTTCAGCTGGGACCTTGGATAAAAGACTTGAGACTCGGTTTGCTCATCTGTAAAATAGGGCTAACAAAAGTTTACAAGGATGGGATAAGATGATACCTGAAAAGGACTTTGTACAAATGAACACAGATAGTCATTTACTGATGGCAGCAAGTTACAGTGGAAAGACTACAGGCTTGAAGGGAAAGTCACTCCAGTTAGCTGGCTGCTAACAGACAAGCTAGGTTTTAAGGTTCAGCATCCTCATCTGGAAAGGGAAGGAAACAAATCTGTTTCTCCTTTCGCTGGCTGAGCTCCTGCCCATCCAGGACACCTGCACTTGCTGTTGTGTGTGGGGCAGGCACACACACAAACCCCGCACAGCATTCCCATGGCTCTCTCATCACTCAGATCTTAGCTCTGATGTCAGCTTCCCTGCAACCCTTCCAAGAAACCCATCCGCCCTTTATCCTATTTTATTTCCTCCCTAGTAGTCACTTCTGGTCTGAAACTGTCTACTTTTTCTGTGTTTGTTCTCTATCATTCTTCTCACTAGACTCTCAGCTCCATGAGAGCAGAAAACCTGATTTGCACTCTGCTCTGCTGTACCACCGGAGCCTAGAATGCTAGCTTGCAGATGTTATGTGCTCAACAAATGCTGAATGAATGCATGAACCCATGAACACCCTCCAAGATCACGGTGAAGACAAATGGATAAGGCACATGGAAGTGCCAAGTGCCATGCCTGATTCATAGGAGCCTCTTCGTGCTCATTTTCCCTGCTTTTCCTGTGAACTCAGTTTTTGAGAACTATAGTCCTTAAATATTATCTCAGCTTGAGATTTAAAACTTACATAAACTGAGCCAAGGTTACCAGATGGGGGGGTGGGGGTGGAAAAGAGAAGGGGGAGCAGTCATAATTAACCTCTCTGTGCAAACCTCCACCAAGAGCTTCTTAACACCTCTGAAATATCGGAGCAACCGAGCCTCCCAGGATCCCCTGAGCGCTCCGGAAGACAGGTCATCAATTGAGCCATGACCGCATCTGCACACGTTGCACATCAGACACAAAGACAAATGGCTCTCAGACCATTGCCAAGGGGTCAGCGCCAGCCAGGGTGTAGATTCTAGGCTGGGCCCCCCGGGAGGGCTGGGGGCTGACATGCAGACCCGGTCAGGCGTCACCCAGGATAGGAACTGCGAGAGTCGCTCCAGGACACTAGAGCACCCCACCCCACTCTGTAACTATGGTCCCTCCCCCTGCCGTCCATCTCTGGAGCCCCTCTGTTCCTCTGGCACGTCTCACACTCGCCCGCTCTTAACCCACCAGCGCGGGTGTCTCCCCACTCTGCCCAAGGGCCCAGGCCAGCGAGGCGGATGTGTCTGTCCTCCCTACCCTCTGCCATGTGCAGCCAACCACCCCAGGCCAGGTTCTGACTGCCAGGGGCCAAAGGTGGCAAAGACCTCACCTTGCCCACACATTCACCTACATTCTGAGTGACAGCTACAGCTGCCCCCCAAATTCAGAAAGGCAAGACATGGGAGGTCAACGGGGGGGTCCCCCCAGGGGGACTCCTCCCCACAGGCTGAGCCTAAACCCTAGATACCAGTCAGAACTCACAGCCCTGCCCCTCTCCCAACTCTGCGGGACCAAGATGTGAAAAACGCAGGTGTGAACCTCCGTTTTAAGTGCCCAAGGAAAAGCTCTGTGGCTCTCTACACTCAAACACCACGTGGCCTATCAAAACGCCAAAGCAAGGTCGCAGTGGGGTTCATTTGTCATTTCACTTGGCCCATTTCACCAGAAAACCCTTACCACTGGGAGGAGACAGACTGGGATGGGCATCACACCCCTGCCCCAAGCCCAGTTTGCATTATCTCCAAGGACTAGAGCATGAGCTGAGTCTCCACTCCATCCCTTTGGGGCAAAATTCAAAGGCAGAGGAAAGAATTAGCCTGAGGGCCAGTGACAGAAACTAAGCACTAGAGACAGAGACAGAGAGCATGGCTCTCAAGCCATCACACATCACAGGGCCTGGGGAGGGGCTTCCCAAGGCCAGAGGCTGACAGATGACCTTGAACTCTGTCTTCGAGCCAGTTCAGGGGTATCCTTGACCCCATTCCGTCCCATTTTCACTGGACACTCAAGTTTCTTGGTGAAGCTAAGTTCTTTGACAGGACAGGGGTCCTTAACTTCCACTCCAGTGGGTTCCTGGAGTAGCCTGCAATTCCTAGCTGACATCGCCCTGACTCTCAGACCACTTCATCTGTTGTTTTTCAGACCTGTTCTCTCTAGCTTTATGGTTCGTAAAGTATATTGTATCCCAAGGTCCAGCCATACCGAGCTACTGTATGACTTCACACTATCCTTAACCTCTTTGAGCCTCAGCTTGTGTATCCTTAAACTGCAGGGTTAAATTAAACAAGGTTCAGAGTTTCATTTCAGCATGACTATTCCACCATTTCATGGTCATTTGAAAGACTATCTGCTGGACTCATCTGTGACAATGTTACCTATTTTATCAGAATCGGACCTGAACATTTTTGCCTTCCTGGGTCCCAAGCTGAACAGACTCTCCAAAGTTTCCCTTAGGTGGGTAAACGCTCTGTCAGTCTGTTTCCCCTCTTCATATTCTTATTTCAAATAGAGGTGAGAGATCAGGAAGGTAGGAGGCGTTGGGTGGATTGAGGAGGAACTGGGAAATACTGGTGCGTGCCAACTTCTCGTAGGGAAAAGAAAAATGCAGAAGTCCAGGCTCCGTGGCTGACACCTCTCAGGGCCTCTCTTACCCCTCCCCGTTTTGAAACATGTGAAATCTTCCCTAGCAATCTGGAGCCACGCCACCCTCCCCAAGAGAGGAGTGCTGATGCCAAGCTTCTGACAGCTACTCGCATCAGCGCCCTGGGAGTCATTCCCCACACTGATCCCTCCCTCATCCAAGATCCAATTCATCATCAACCCCAGTCAATGGCACCACCAAAACATGTCTCAAGTCTGCCAGCTGCCGCCCACACCACTGCCCCCTCTCCATCTCTAGCACCTTGCAAAGTGTCTGGACCCAGCAGGTGCTCCATAAAGATCTGCTGAATGAATGAAATCCAGGGGGACTTCCTCCCTGAGAAACAGAACTGAGACACAGGCTACTTTGCAGGGCAACCGTGAGTTCGGTATTTCCTATTCAGCTAAAGCACAAGTAAGCAGCCCACCTCAAACCCTGCACCATCGCCTGAGTGAAGAATTCCTCTCCTCCTCCTTCCTGCTTGGGTCTCAAGACTCGGGAGTGGCAATGAAACCACAGGCATCTCCTCACTCTGTGGGTAAGACCTGAGTGGACGTATCGGTTTAACATCTGAGCAGCGTTAATTCCCAGGAGCCATCTCCTGTCCTTATGCAGGGTAACAATATCCAAAGAGCAACAGACCCTGCAGCCATGCGCATGCGCGGCCACACACAGAGACACGCTGTGCTCCAGCCACAGAGGAGGGCAGGGCTGTAACTCAGACCCTCTGCTGGGGCCTCATGGCTCCGCCCCCACCGGGATTTTAAGGTTCTGCACTTCAGTTCCCTGACATTGGTGTGCTCTTCAAAAATACAAACCCCACCCTCAACCCCATCCCCAGTCCCCATCTCTGGGGCCAGATACTTAGAGTTTACACGCAGCTCAGAGAGAAGAAGGGGTGATTTAAGATTCCCATTTACTCTAAATTTCGGGAATTCCACATTCATCTGTAGGGAGTCCCTTGCCACAACGGTACTGAGCTGCAGAGTGGCATGGATGGCCACCTGGGGCCATGTCACGCCCATTTCAGGATGGCCCTCTTTATTGCACATGGGTGGTACCCACTCCAAATTTCCAGTGCCATCACAGGAACACTGGAACTGTCTGGTCCAGTCAAAGACACAGAACCAGACCCTCATCTGGCCATGTGGAAGAGCAATTCTGGGGGCAGGCAGATCCCCCAGGTCCATCTAACGCACTTCCACGCTGGCCCTCCCGCCTGTCTGTTCCGACCACTCCGGGAGTACGTTTCATCGTAGATACTGACACAGATGCTGGAGTCCAGCAGCCGGGGTTTGTATCAGAAGCCACTCCTGAGAGGTATACCTGGAGAGGTCACTCCACCCCTCCAAGCCTCTGTGCTCTCATCCACAAAAGGCAACTCACAACTCGCCGCACGCACAAGGTTGCCATGAGAATGAAGTGCAGTAACTACTGTAGGTAAAGCTCCTGACCCCAGGTAAGGGGTCCCTCCACTGCTGGCAGTCCCCAGCCTCCAGCCCAGCCCCACCAACCCCAGTTAGCACGCCGCTGGCCCTGAAACACACAGTTCTTGCAGCCTTAAAGAAAGCTCCATCCAAGTAAGATGCTTTGAAAATAACCAAATTAAAGGGAAATGAATTTCCCTTGTAGCTTTCCTGAGGTGTCTCTTCCTCTTCCCTGTGTGAGACCCTTATCTGATGAGAAACAAACGGCCTGCTTAATATATGAAACAGAGTCACTGATGAGGCCGAATCCTGCCAATTCCTAGGCTCACCGCTCTGCACCAGGCAAGACTATGGGTGCCACTGTCATTGTGCTACCCGTTTCCTTAATAATATCCTTCCTGTGTCGCCCACTCCTCCCAGTTCAATCCTCTCCCCAAGAAAGAGCACCTGTGCGTCGGAGGACAGTCTGTGGGGTGGGTACCCTGACCGTGACAGAGGCTCTCTCTGGGAGGAGGGATTCCTGCCGATCTTCATGTTCCTCATGGCTTTCTCCACCTACTGAATTTTGCTTTTGTCTTCTCCCCCCACCCCGACCCCCACCACAATGCACATGGCCACATGCATTCCTTTTTAAAATGAGAAAAAATATCAAGTTGCTTCCCAAAGTCCCGGGCCTTGTCTGTAAAGGTCGTTCATGAAAGACAGCTAAGGATGATGAATCATTCTCATTTGACCCTCAAGGACTAGGCAAGAAGCGGCCCAGTGTAACGAGAGACCTGAGCCGTGGAAGCAGGAAGGAGGGTGCTCATTCACCCGGCGGGCGTTCACTGAGTGCTTCCCTCATGCAAGGTGCCAGCTGTGAGCAAAACAAAGTTCCAGCCCACCCTTGGGTGAGCAGCTCCTAATG
The DNA here is from genome assembly GCA_006410675.1 of Oreotragus oreotragus. Taxonomy (NCBI): domain Eukaryota; kingdom Metazoa; phylum Chordata; class Mammalia; order Artiodactyla; family Bovidae; genus Oreotragus; species Oreotragus oreotragus. The sequence continues at coordinate 167,722 of SJYX01024519.1, forward strand.
GGGAAGACAGACAAGGAGCCAAGCAAACACACGTGTAACATGTGTTGTGAAAGTTAAGTAAGGTAAGGAGGAGGAGTGTTCTGGGGAGGGAAGGGCCGTTCTGGAAAGGGTGGCTGGGGAAGGCTTGTCCAATGGGGTTCACTTCCACAGAGACCTGGGGAAGGGAAACAGCAAACAAACAGCCAGAACAAAGGTGTGGAGACCAGACTGGGCTTATTTAGTCCAAGGAGCAGCAAGGAGACCAGTATGACCGGAACAGCATGTGTATAAAGGAAAGCGGGAGGAGAGGAAGGCAGAAAGGTGCTGAGCTCAGATCTGGTGGGCCTTGCCAGTCAAACTTAGGACTCCGGGAAGCCACTGGAGAATTTTGAGTGCAATGACATAACCAGATTTTCATTTTAAAGATCATTCCCGCCTGCTGTGGGAAGGAAAAAAGTATCGAGTCAAGAGTGGAAGCAGGAGTCCAGTAGGAAGGTCATTGCAATACTGCAGGTGAGGTGGTGTGGTGTTGGTGGCTTGGACCACTGGGATAAGAAGTCTGGATATATTCTGGATCTTGTTTTTAAGGGAGAGGCCACAGGCTTGGTTGATAGATTGAACATGGGATGAGAGAGCAAGGAAGGAGTCAGAAACAATTCTAAGTCTGTCGGGGTTAGCAACTAAGAGGTTGGGGTTGCCCACTTCTAAAATGAGGAGGACTGGGAAGAGCAGGTGGGGACAGGAGGTATAATCAAAAGATGTTAAAGCATATCAATTTGAGTTGAAATAGTATTAAAGAAATAGGTAGTTTTTGATCAGGCTGGTGGGTATACAAGTCTGAGCTCAAGTGAGAGGTCCAGACCAGACATATAATTAATTCTGAGAGCCCTAAACTGGGTAGTCAACCCACAACTCCTCACTTAATATTCCCAACTAAGCAGTGGCGGGGCTATGACTTTGTTTTATAAATGACAAACCTGAGACTCTGAGAGGGGAAGTAACTTGACCAAAGTCTATATTCCAGAACAGGTTCACCCACATTCATGTGTGGGTCAGTCTGATTCCAGAGGCTCAGGCCTTAAGAAATCCAGATCATAACAACCACAGGGCCAGTAACTCAGGGCATGTGGCAGCCTACACCTTCCCGATTCAGTAAGCTGAGCCCGATCTCCTTAGGAGATCTGCAATCGTTCTTGTTGCCTGAGCATCCACAGCATCTAGGGCCCAAAGTCATGTCTAGCTCTTATGCATGGCATTTGCCTTAATTTCCTGATTGGTCCCAAATCTTCCTACAGACCTGAGACCAGGCTCTAAGCACAAGCCTACAGCACTGTGGCCCTAAAGCCCCATCACTTCGTACCGGTTCCAGCCTGGGCAGGCACTCCAAGTATCTGCTATGTATCTTGTAACCATTACCTGAAGATATCATGACCTTGACCTCAAAGTGGTCCCTCCCACTGTGGGATCTTGGTCAAATCATTCGACCTCTAAGCCTCAGTTTCCTCACCTATCAGAGAGTAGGGTTAGACTAGAATCTTTTAAGAGTCTGTGAAACATCTAGAAAGTGCAAGGTTTTCAAATAGAAGTTTTCTACAATGAAAAACTTTGGATCCTGTAGCCCTGTTTTGAGTCCTGGTTCAGAGGCTCACTGGATGGGGTGAAAGTGAAGGTCGCTCACCCATGTCCAACTCTTTGTGACCCCATGGTCACAGTATACAGTCCATGGAATTCTCCAGCCCAGAATACTGGGGTGGGTAGCCTTTCCCTTCTCCAGGGGATCTTCTCAACCCAGGGATCAAACCCAGGTCTCCCACATTTGCAGGTGGATTCTTTACCAGCTGAGCCAAGGGAAGCCTTGGAGTCATGAGTAATTTAATCCCTTCACCCCTAAATGAGGGTGACAATATCAACCTTACAGGGTGTGAGGAGCACAGTCATACAACATGGGTGCTCCCGACATGCTAGTTTACTGAATACAAACTTCAGAAAATTCTAAGAATGCACAGTGAGCCCAAGTTCCCCAGCACTACCTCCTAGTGACTCCCCTTAATGGCACCCCACTCCAGTACTCTTGCCTGGAAAATCCCATGGATGGAGGAGCCTGGTAGGCTGCAGTCCATGGGGTCACTAAGAGTCGGACATGACTGAGCAACTTCCCTTTCACTTTTCACTTTCTTGCATTGGAGAAGAAAATGGCAACCCACTCCAGTGTTCTTGCCTGGAGAATCCCAGGGACGGGGGAGCCTGGTGGGCTGCCATCTACGGGGTCACACAGAGTCGGACACGACTGAAGCGACTTCCACCCGTAGCACACACAAAAGATTCCAGCATGTTCTACCCAGCCATCTGATGATTTCTCTCACCTTCGGCTTTGACTTAGCCCACATGCCCCCAAACCATATTTGCTAACAGCTCACCTTTCCACTTAGCCCTAGGCTTATTTCACCAATTCCTACTCCCTAAGAAAAAACCCTGGGAGACGTATTAGGAGGGAAAGAGAAAGATCAAAAGAAAACCTCCTTGCCTCTCGGATCCATCACCAGACGCTTCCTATTAGCAGAATCTGATCAACAGAAAATAAGGAGTATCACCACGGTTGTTACAGTGGCGGTGGCTCCTTTATACCGGGCAGGGCCCCAAAGTAGTAGAGAAAGGGGGAAAGAGTGGGTTAGACCACCAGGGTTCTAACCCCGGCTGAATCTCATCACCAACTACTAGACGACCTCAGACACATCACTTGATTCTGAGCCATCCCCAACTATAAACCTGACATTATTACCTCTGATTTATAGATAATGACACTTGAATATTAGCTTTATTATCAATACGCATATGCCCTTGGGCGCTTGGCTCTGAAGCTTCAGAGAACAACTATAAAGGACCTACTGTGCTCCAGGGCTGCCTTGGACCCATGGATTTTCTCATTGTGAAGTAGCCCTGGGGTAGCAGTCACGAGGGCTTGTGAAGTACCAGAAGTGAAGGATATACTTAGCTAGTGAATAACAAGCAGGGAGTTAGCCTAGTCCTGAATACTCATTGAAAGGACTGATGCTGAAGCTGAAGCTCCAATACTTCGGCCACCTGATATGAAGAACTGACTCACCTGAAAAGACCCTGATGCCGGGAAATATTGAAGGTAGGAGGAGGAGGGGACGACAGAGGATGAGATGGTTGGATGGCATCACCGACTCAATGGACATGAGTTTGAGTAAACTCTGGGAGCTGGTGATGGTCAGGGAAGCCTGGAGTGCTGCAGTCCATGGGGACGCAAAGAGTCGGACATGACTGAGCGACTGAACTGAACTGACCCTAGATCTGCATGTGNTGAGATGGTTGGATGGCATCACCGACTCAATGGACATGAGTTTGAGTAAACTCTGGGAGCTGGTGATGGTCAGGGAAGCCTGGAGTGCTGCAGTCCATGGGGACGCAAAGAGTCGGACATGACTGAGCGACTGAACTGAACTGACTCTAGATCTGCATGTGGGACCCCGAAGCTCATACTTCCCTTGCCAAGTCTTGATATTCAGGACACTGCAGGCTTTGAAGTCAGAAACCACTGGATTTACACCTCATTCACTTGCCGAGAAGCCTTGGGTCAGCGTCTTTACCTCTCTGAGCTTCCATTTATCTCAGTAATGGGATGAAGACACTGCTACCTGCCTCGGGGGCCGTCATGAGGATCTGGAGAGCACGTGAAGAGAGCAGCTTAGACACAGTGCAAGCACAAAGCAGCCCCTCGGAGACCTAGAGCTCCATTCTCCCTGCTACCTTAGGGCCACCTCAAATCCAGAAGCAATCACATGTCCAAGCCAGCCCTGCCCTACAGGAGGTCCTTCACAGCCATCCTCTGAAACATCAGAGCTACGTCTCCAAGGCCATGTGGCTATGAACGACAAAGCTAATATTCACACACAGCTCTTCTGCCCCAAGGCTAGGGTTCCCCCCAAAGCCAACTCAGAGCAATTTGACCATCCTGAATCCCGAGAGCATCACGCCCTCACCAGCCTGCTCTTTTTATCCCCCATATTCTAGCTCAGTTTTCAGCTACCTATACAGACTCCCACTTGGAGGAAAATCACCAAGTCAGAAAAGTCCCCTTTTGCCAGCTCATGGGGAATCTCCTAGTAAAAAGGCTTCTACCTCCATGTCGAGGAGCAGCAACAGAACCTATCCTATATGACTTTTCCGACTTAAACCAAATTGATTCTCCAAGCACGGTCCAGAGCAAGTCACAGCCCAGTAAGGGCCAGTTAAACATAAATGGGAACCAGCACAGCAGCTCTGAAGCCATCCGGTCCCTGAGAAAACGGTGACATTGCGAATGCAACTATCAATCAAAATTGATCCTGGAGGCGCCGGGCATGTCCATGCTGCAGAAGAAATAAAAACTCAAATCCAGAAAACATGAACACCAGTTCCTGCACATCAGGCTCTACCTGGGGAAACTTCAGACCCTTCTGAAGGATTCTGCAAGCAACACCAACCCTCCTGCTTCCCTAAAAGATTCTTGGCCCCTTCTTTCTGAAACACGACAAAGTCTGCAGGAGCAGAGTGCCCACAGATGAAGACTGGCTGCGTCCCCTGTGGTCACTCTCTCATTCTGCCTCTCCTCCTGCCTGCCCTGGGCCGGGATGGATCCAATGCACCTACATGGACCTCGTTATAGATGTGGCTCAGTGCTCAGAAGAGCCAGTGGCAGCCAGGCAGTGTCCTCCTCGGCCTCAATGCTGCCAAATCCAGAGACTACTCCATCCCACCTCCAGAGTTCTGCTCCTACACCAGACTCCAACACTAAAGGGCTGGGGGTTTTCCCACCTTCCAAACCTTTTCTGTCCCTCCCTTATTGCCTAGATAAAGGAACACTTTCTCTCGCAAGGAGCCTAACACGGGACCTGCCTTCTGTGCTGAGGATAAAGGCTCAGCAATCTTCCCTTCCTTCTTAAGACATGAGACCTGAGATGCCAGAATTTGCCAACTGCCTCATTACACCCCAAATCTAAATCTGGAAGCTCAACAGCATGAGTGGCTGTTGTGGGAAAGTGCTCACGATGCATCTTTAAGTGTATCTCGAGCTAGCATGACAGCCTCCAAAATGTGATTTCAGGGCCTGGTACAGAGCGGACACTCAATTGGTGCTTGTTAAATGAATGAATGAATGTCTTTAAAAACAGAACAGCACACTCTAGATTATGGATGCTTAAACATTAAGCTGGAAAAATAGATGTCCAAATTTTCCCATTGGTTTTTTTTGGAGTGGGGACTTACAGGGGGCTTTTTCTCCAGTATTTTATAAATGCTCTGTAATGAACACACAATATTTTACAATAAGAAAATCATTAAGTCACTTTTATAAGGAGTTAATTGTTGTAAAAAAAAAAAAAGGTGGGGGTGGCCTACACATATACAAAAAAAGGAAGAGTGACTGTCATCCAAACTCGCAACCTACACACAAGGCAACTTCTTCCCTCCTACACATCCCACCCCTTCTCAGAGAAAGCTTCCCCGCCCTCCCTTTTGTGTCTTGATTCCAGGCATCTGGGGAGTCAAGCAATGACCTTCAAGTGTTAGCCTCATCAGCATCAGAGCCCAGCATTTAGGCAAGCCCCATTGCTCCAAGGCTAGCAGAAACGCAGATGAAAAGCTAGCCTGCTCGCCTCTGGTGTTCCCCCTGCTTTGCCAGAACCATCCTGCCATCCCTGGAAGTGAGTCCAGCCTCCATCTCACAGGACGCTCGTCTACCTGTGCAGATTTCACTCATCTGCAGGTCAGGCTGAAGACGTGAATTCTCATGTCCTGGCAAGCTTTCCAGGAATTTAATATTTTATCAATGACCCATTAACCCATCTCCTTCTCATGTCCCCTTGTCTCTTTCTCTCGTAACCCTAGACCACATTTATGGCCCAAGTCCCTGTCCTTCTTCCCACCTCGATTCACGTCTGCCCAGTGTAGAGCAGCTCACGATGGCACAGGGGACCTCAGGTGAACACACAGGGAGGGCATTCACAGAGGCACCAGACAGAGGAGGAAGGGTGGACCTGCAGGTGACAAGCATCTCACCAATTAGCAACAGGTGGGCTGGAAGGTGGCGGAGGGAAGAGGAGACAGAGGACAAGCATTGCCGAGGGCTCCTGGACCCATGGACCAAGAAGCAGGCCAGCCTGGGGCTCTTGCCAGAGAGAAGAAAAATGGAGATGGCTCACGGCACAGAGGGGCAGCCAGGCCCCAGCCAGGACCTGCGTTCTCCTTCCTCCGGTTCTCCTCGGCCCAGAACAAGCAGATCTGAGAGCTCTGGAGGAATCCCCCTTGTCACCCCCCGTTCACGATTAGCACACTCAACAGGTGAGATGCAAGAAGCCCAAACAGGGCAGGATTCAGAATGTCCACCATCTGTGAACGTGACCTCTCAAAGCCTTGGTTTCCAAGCCTGCAAAGAAGGGAATAAGAATTCCTACTATCCCAAGCTGTTGCAGGCATTCAGTGAGAGAATTTCCGTGAAGTATTCTGCACAATGCTTAGCATCTAAGAGTTCCATTTGAGGACAAGATTCTCAGTCTTTTCTTAACTTCTCTGGTTTTCCTTCACTCCCAACTCATCCTTCATCTCTCTGTGCAAACATCACTTTTTCCAAGCCACCTCCCCACTCAGAGATGGGGTGTCAGAGAGGGTTCGGGCGGTCAGACAGACCTCAGTGTCAGTTCCAGCCTGGACCACCTCGCCGCGGCTCAGTTTCCTCATCTCTGACAAGGAAACAATAATGACAGTACCTCCCTCCCTCCAAGACTCCTTGTGAGGACTAAGCGATACATGTGAAACCACGACAACAGGATCTACATATAGTGAACACTTAATAAATTTTAGCTATAATTTTCCCCCTTTGATCCCATCATTCTAAATTAGTTTTCCATAACTCTCAGTGCATTCATCATTTCTAATTACATATTTCTTTGTGTTGTTTAATATTTGCTCCCTCCACCCAAGTTTAAGTTCCACGAGGGACAAACCAAGTGTCTCTCTTGAATGTGGCTGTATTCCCAGCACCTGGTACAGTGCCTGGATATAGTAGGTGTTTAATAAATGCCTGCTGGATGAATAAATGAAGAGAACATTAATGTTGGCATGGATAATCACCAAGGTCACTTCCAGCTCTGAGAGTCTCTTACCATTCTCTATTTTTAGACAGTTTTGGAAGAAAAGTTTAAAATGAGCCCCAGAGAAGCTGGTCATGACCCTGGGGGAGGACTCAGGACACTTTGCTGACAGACTCCCCAACCCTCAAGTCATCCAGAGATTTACTTTGATTTGTTGTTGTTGTTGTTAAAACCCAGGAAGGAAGGCTGCAGGGTTTCCAGGATGGGACCATTCTCTGCTCCCTCAGGGCAGCTTGCATGGAGGACACTAACCTGGGTAGCGGGGACCCAGCCAGGAGAGCGGGCCTTCCCGGGTTAGCAACATCAGCCAGCCCTGAGCCCGGGAGACCAGACCTCACGGAGCAACAGGCGACCACAAGCGTCCCTGTCCTCACCTTTCCACTTCTCCAAAGAGAGAGGGTTCCACATGCACTGACATCACATGCATGAAACAAAGGAGACTCCGGGGCTGGCCCCGGGTATCACGACCTCACCCAGCCACAGAAGGTGCTTGCTTCTGAAGCAGATTCCTGGGCCATCCTAGAACTTTTCCATCAGATCTGCAGTGGAGCCTGAAGACGCACATTTTGTAAGAGCTCCTCAGACACTGTTATGCGTACCAAAGTCCAAAAGCTGCTGTTCCAATGAGAAGAAAATGGACCAGAGTAAAGCCTGCCCCACTGGATACTAGGTGTGGGAAACTAATTACTTCTGCACTTCTAACCTAACTCTGGAAACAGAAACTGGTCTATTCTACCAACAGCTGCTTTGCAGCAGCAGCTATTCTCAATCACCAGTTTACAGGCCTGACGGATCACCTAGGAAGCTCTAAATATACTGATCCTGGAGTCTTACCCCTGCAGATTAATTAATTGGTATGAGTTGCAGTCTAAGACTGCATAGGTCTAGGATCTTAATATGGTAATTCTAACATGCAGGCAAGTCTGACAACTACTGCTCTAACTTACCCTCCCCACCCAGTTCACTAATGCAGACTCCGAATACCACAAGCACCCAGAAGAGCCTTTACCCACCAGAGGCTCGGCCTGAGCAGTCATGGGCGAAGAAGAAAACACAATGTGGTTCACATTGCAAGACTGGGATTTCTGAGGCTCGGAATCTGGTCAGAGAATCCATCCTAAAAGACCCAAGTCTCTATCTCCCAGAAGTTGTAGGTGACTTGCTGAGCGGGCATCCGTGTCCTCAGTGTGTATGAGTCAAAAGAACACGGCTGCAAAGAGGTCCCAAAGTTCTCTTTACCCAATTTTTATTCCAGCTCCACCATTTACCAGCTCTGCAACCTCAGCAAGTCAGGTAACCTCTTCAAGTCCCACTTTCCTCCTCTCTATAATGGGAATAACATTACTTAACACTTGCTCACTGCATCCTCACAACTGTATACGCAAAGCATTTAACATGGCTGCTGGCACACAGTAAAAGTTCCATCCATCTTAGCTGATGGTAAAATAAGTCATTCTCTGTTGCTTCCTTCTTTTCCTTTTTGCCTTTAGAGGGGCTTGGATCCTTGGTGCTATTCTGCTGATCTCAGATACTCTTCTAGGGCCCCCCTTTTCTTGCCAAGCTTGCCCACCTCTTTGCTCTTGAATTTGCTACGTAACTTCTCTGAGCCTCAGTTTCATCTCCAAAGTCGGGGTATAAAGAAATACTACTCCTGCGTTTACTTTAAAAACCAATGAGCTAACCTATATAGAGTGACAAGCACAAGGCCTGCCACAGGATCACTAAAAACAAACAAACAAAACAAGATACTTAGAGAAGGTGAAGAATGGTGGCTTCTCACCCCTTGAATCAAGGTTCAGCAAAGAACCAACTCCATCTGCTCTGGCAGCCAAAGGGAAGAAAAGGTGTCTCCTAAAGGCTCTCAGGGAGCTGAAGACTCCAAATGTGGGGCCAGGGGAAGAGGCAGCCTTGCCTGCCTGCCACCCCTCCTGGGGTGATGCTGAAGAATGCTGACTCCAGCCTGGGCCCCTGTCACTGGCTCCCCATCCTCCTCACTCCATTTAGCTCTGGCAATCTAATTCCCTTTCTTCCACCCGGAAATCGATGTTTAATTAACACATTATTGGAAAAATAAACACAGTCTTCAATGGGACTGCAATGAAGCTAATGCAGCTCAGCTTGGGGGCCACAGACCATCCCCCGAGTGAGAAAAATCCTCTACTCTAATTCCCTGCTTCTCAACCAAGAAAAAAATTCCCCTTTCTCCCTGGAGTCCTCCAGCCGGGGAATCCCAACTTCCTGCCACTGTGCATCCTCCCTTCCAGTCTCTAGGCAGAGAGATCACCTGTTCCATCTTATCCTTGGTCCTCAGACACTGATACAGGGGAAGGAGGGGAACCAGGTGTCATTGCATATATCACGGCTTCCCAGGTGGCTCAGATGGTAAAGAATCTGCCTGCAGTGCAGGACACCCAGGTTTGATCCCTGGGTGGGGAAGATCCCCTGGAGAAGGAAATGGCAAACCACTCCAGTATTCTTGCCTGGAGAATTCCATGGACAGGAGAGCCTGGTGGGCTACAGTCCATGGGGTTGCAAAGAGTTGGACATGACTGAGTGACTAACACACCTCTGACATGATTACAGAAGGAGGTACCTCCTTCAGGACTTCTGCAAGGTGTAGACGGGCCCATCTCCCCTTTCCCTCCAGACCAGAACCAGCACCCACTCAGCTGAGAGTTCAGTGGCCGTCTTCCCCTGGCTGGAGGAGGGAGACGACCCAGGGGTGGCTGAGCAGGAGATGGGCCCCAGATACCCTCTTCAGCCCCCAGAGTCAGGGGCTGATCTGAACACCTGAATTCCCTCCCCTGCCTCCCTTTTCAGACCTTCCAGCTCCCACTGCTTCTGCTCCAGGGTTCAGCCTAGCAGGCAGGGCAAGGACTCCAAAACAGCAGGACTTCTGGGGTCAGACCCAAGCTTGGGTCAGAGGTCTGCGACTTCTCCCTGTGTGGTCCTAGACAAGCTATTTAACCCTCCTGCCCGACAGCCTCCTTGTCAGACAAAAGAGGACACCACCCATTACAGGAAATATGGCAGACCACAATGCTCTGCCAAGAGCAAGTGCTAGCCAATTGTCCACTCGCCGGAATCTCCCACTGGGGGCCAGCCCCACTGCCAGGTCCAGGACGAGCGTGGCCCATCAGGGATCAGGGCCACAGAGCAAAGCAGAGCCAGACAGGGTGCAGGTTCTCTACCTTCTGCCCACCCACCACCATCATACATCAAACAACACAGCCTCCCTCCTCAGCAAGGTAACTGAGTCACCGCGGGAAACAGTCTCTAAAGGGCCACCAGAAAGACCCCCAGCAGCTTCCCGTCCCTAAGCCTAACATGCCACTGAGCAGCAGCAGCATCTTCAGCAAGTCTCGGGGTTGTGATCCAACAGCCCAGCAAGCAGGTCAGCTCCCAGACTCACGTTCTTAGACATGGAGGGGTGGGGGGTCAGGGGGTAGACCAGACGACTGGCCCACAGACATGCTGTGACCCAGTGTGAATATCACAGCATCAGAGGCAGGTCATTGGGTTTGAACGTGATCTCGTCACTTCCTTCCTGCGTGACCTTGCCCACGTTATTTCACTTCTTTAGGGCTCAGTTTCTTTGTTTGTCTTAGCAAAATGTCAAGAGTACCCATCTTACAACGTGGTGGAAGGTTAACTGGGACAATGCATGTCAAGTACTTAGCACAGTAACTGGCAAACAGCCAGGACTCAAACGCCGGCTAGCAGAAATAGTTGTAGTAAGGGAGTTAGGTTAGTAGTCGTCCTGTTGGTAGCAGGAGTAGTCAGGAGATTAAGGTCTTAATCCTTTAGAAATGGGGGACAAGAGGAAGTACCTCTGGGGGAAGGCTCTTCTCTCAGGCACCTTCTTGCCCCCTAATATTTGATTTCCCTTTCTGGCACGCCTTTTCTCTACCTCAAGAACAGAAAGTGGGTGATGTCATCCCAAAGAAGGATGACCGTATATTTTATCATCCAAACCAGGACACTTTCGAGAGCTAATAATTACACTAGGACCAAGCCCTAAATGGGCCTGTCTCTACAAACCAGGGCAACCAGTCACCCCATCTCAAAATCACACAAAAACAGCTTCTCACCCCATTGCAAGGTCCTGGCAGAAGGCAAGGCTTCTCAGAGTCTGCTTTGCTCTGGCCCCCACTCCCCGGCCCCAGAATACCCAAACAGAGAGACAGACAGACTCACACACATGAGCCTAGGACGTCTAACCCCTTCCTGAGTCGAGGTCAAGTCCAAGCCTAGGACTGGAGCACAGGGACTCGTAAGACCCCTTCCCCTTATTCCATGACCTCACACTCTCCAGCAGCCTCTGGAAACAAAGATGAAGCACAATGAGGCTAGTGTCTGGGCCCACACCTCACTTTCTTGAGGAGCAAGGGCTTAGACAGTCTGGGAGAAGCTGACAAGCTGCCAGGTCTTCGGATCCAGACCTTGAATGGAGCCCCTGTTGCACCTGAACATGACCACAACGGGCAGAGCCACACGAGATCTGAGGACCCGGAGTACCCCACTGGGGCCTCTTCCTCCAGCACACTCAGGGCATGACCTTGACCCGCACCCAGCGACTCTAACGACCTTGGAGAACAGCCCCCAGCCTCCCCCTAGTCTCCTTCCAGCTCTGCAGGAATAGTCAGCCCCCATTAAAGGCACATCTACTCCCTCCCACCTCACAAAGCCCACCCCACTCTGTCCAAGGAAGGACAACTCAGAGGGACTCTCAGGCAGCCTCCAGCACCATTCTCTCTGAGAAAGAGCCTGTGTCCCATAGACCCAGCACGACGGTATAGAAAGAACACAGCCCGGACAGCCAGGAAACCTGGATTCCAGCTTTGTCTCTCCATCAGACTTGGCATATGACTCTGGACAAGCCACTGAATCTCTCTAGGCCTCAGGTTTCTCATCTGTGTTGGAGAGTTCTGAATGAGATGATGGCTCATCTCCTTTCTGCCTCTAATAGTATAACAGAAGGGTCATAAGCTTGGGCTCTGGGATAAGAAAGATTTGAGTTCAAATCCCTGATCTGCCATTTTACCTTCTTACTTTATCTGAGTCTCCGTCTCCTTCTCTGTCAAAGGCAGGGTTTAACAGCACAGTCATCGCTCAGTATCTGCGGGGTACCGATTCCAGGATCCCTCTCAGATACCAAAATCTGCGGAAGATCAAGTTTCTTATATAAAATGATGCAGCGTGGTTGGCCCTCCATCTCCGAGGACGCAGAGCCCATGAATACAGAGGGCTGGCTATATACTGCACTGAGCTGTGCAGAGAATTAACAGAGATACTGAATGTAAAACAAAAGAAAGAAAGAAACTTTTACAGAACTTGGTATATATTAAGCACATCAGATATGGTAGCCATATCATTACTATCACTGTTCCTACAACTTGATGACAATAACCGACTAGCATTAGTGGGACCACGAAGGAGGCAGAGTCACTCAGCCAGGCCTGGAGAAGACCTTTCTACTGGACTTGGACATTGCACTTTGCAATCCCTCTAGCAGATCTCGACTTTTTCAGGCAGAGACAGCCAGAGGCAAAGTTCGGCTCTCCCAGAAGACAGGTTCCAAGCTTAGAACCCCCAATGCCAAATCCATATGGTTCTTTCTGCCAATCAGTGAATATTTGCTGAGCACTTCCGACATGCCAGAAAATGTCCTAGGCACTGAGAACACTGCAACGAACTCAGAGACAAAGACGCTGACCCCGTGGAGCCTGCTTCCAGGGGGAGACAGACAAGATCACCTTAACATTCGGCGGGTACTGGAGCGTTAGGTGGCGAGTAGCTGATGAGAATTAAAGGCAGAAGAATGGGCTGGAAAGGGGCCAGGCAATCGGGGGGTTATTTCAGACAGCCCCGCAGGTGAGGCCTCTCGGAGGAGGACTCACTGGAGCAGAGCCCTGCAGAGCCCTGCCCAGGCCCAGGACTGCCACCTGTGGCTGGCCCAGTCACACCTCGCCATCTGCAGAGCAGCCAGGGGTGCCCTCCAGGGTCAGAGCTGCGGAGAGGCTTGGCGGTCCCTCCCCCAGCAGATACGTGCTTGAGGGAGGCCGGGCCTGATAGCAGCAGGAACCGAGGCATCAGGCCTGCGAATTTCTAGGCAGTGAGCTTTGGAAGGGATGCCTCGACTTTTGCAAGGCTCCCATCTACACTCAAGGCTGATACAAGGGGAACGCAGCAGGGGGATCCCAAGAGCCTTCTCCTCTGTGTGTCTGGCCCAAGAATCCACCCCCGAGTCATCATCCTACCCCTCATTTGTCCCCTTTCTCCAGCAATGACGTAACCCTTTCTCCCTAATGGCTCAAGGTCAGCCCTGGCAAGGGAGAGGGGACATAGGAAACGTCCGACAATCAGCATTTTGCTCCAAGGATTTTTTTTTTTTTTCTCTCTCTCTTAGGAAAAATGTTTTCCCATCTCATATATAATTGCTAATAAAGAGGGACACACCTTTAGCCAAAGGAAAAGGGAAAATGGCGTCTGGGAGTCAAGGCAGCTGGAGCCCAGGAGCCTATGGGGTGGGGGCGGGGGGTGCTCAGATGCCATCCCGGCTGAGGGCGACTGCAGCTCTTTGGGGCTGCAGCCTCCGCGGACAAGGCCGAGCCACCCAAGGGTGGCTGGTGCCCGGGAGGGGAGGGCCGATCTCTGCACTCTGTCCGGGGCTTCTGAGGTGGCAAGGGAAACCCTCAATTTCGCCCACCTCGTCCCTTGCCTCCCCTACCCCGTCGGCATCCGCCCACCCGTCATCCATGATGATCACACCCACCCACGGGCTTGCTCCAGGGAGCTGGCTGGCTCACGAGGCTTCCCGCCGGAGACGGAGCGCCTTCTCCCCCTCCAGTCTTCTCAACTCCCTGGAATACTCCATTGCCCTGTCTCCCCCACTGAACACCTCGGCTCTTTGCAGTCCTCCCCATGAGTGAGGGTCAGGGAGCGTCACCCCAACACCTCCCCAAAGCCAGGCACACTGTCCACATCCCACAAGCACACTCACGCAGCACAAACATGCAGGCAGTCCCCCGCTCCAACCGCACGCACCATGTTGACAATCCAGGTTGTCCAATTGGAGGCACACGGGGCATTTGACAAAACACAAACACCCCTCCAGCGCTGCCCACCCCCACCCCAACCACGAGGCCACACAAAGGCCACCCAAAAATTTAAGATCAGACATCATCCAGGAGAGTGAGAGTTGGGTAGGACAAAGACATCACTCCAGCCTCTCAACGAACCACGACAACCCTGGGAGATTCTGCAGTGCCCTCTGGCTTGACACAGGCCACCGAGCAGAGCTGTGTGTTGGGGTGTGTGTGTGGGAGCGTGCACATGTGTGTGTGGAGATGGGGGGGCGAGTATCTGTGTCTCTATTGTCCAGGCATCAAATCTCCCCAGAGGTAACCCAGTCCAGACTCCGCTTTCCCTGGGTAACCTTCCTCCAGTGTGCCGCAAACATATATTACACGGATGGTTAAATTGGATCATTATCACCGGGTGCTTATTTGGCAAAAGGGGAAAAAAAAAAAAAACCCCATTAATGTCATCTACCCCCATTCTAATCCTCCTCCTATGAAGTCCCCTCCCCCAAAGACTCTCCAACATGCTAATCCCATGAACTGCGACACACCACAGTTTTGGGGAAAGCAGGATGGTGAGAAAAAAGCAGAGGGCGGTGTAGGGAGAAGACGGGGGTACCGCGACTGCATTTCCCGTATGAAGACTGGTGGAGAGGAGCCATGGTGGAGGTAGGGGTGGGGAGAGCCGGAAAACCAAACGGAACCAAGCCCTCGATCGCCTGAGACTGTGGGAGCGAGTGTGTGTGTGTGTGTGTGTGTGTGCAAGAGCATGTGCAAAGTGCGTGTGTAAATGTGCCGACTTAGCGCTCCTATCAGAAGGCTGCGTCCGTGTGGCATGTAGCAAAGGCCATCGCACCACTGTTGTGTTGCAAAAAAACAAAAAGAAAAGAGCCGCAGAGCCATCAGAATCAGAATTTTCTCATCCAGGCAGAAAGGACTCCAGGAAAGGGGGGAGGGGTAAATAGGGGTAGGGGGAAGCGGGTGTGTGCAGATGGAAGCAAGAGAATGGCAGACCTCGGGGAGGATGGAGGGGGACATTGGTGGTAGGGTGGAAAAAACTGCACACACACAGAGACACACACACACACAATACCCAAACACCAACCCCACCGCTCCACTGTGCATCCGAGACTGACAACCTGTCCCCCATCCCTCTGTTGCCTCTCTGCGCCCCCAAAGCTGATGCCGATGGGTTTCCGTATCTCAGTTTTGCAGCAGTGGGCTAATTACAACCAAGCCCCCTCACCAAATTAACCCCTCCCCTCCTTCTCCTTTTTTCTCTAAAAGGCCAATTGAAGAATAATGTGTTTTTAGAGATAATGGATTTTTCCCCCCCAAGGAGCGAGAGAAAGGGGGATACAGGACAGAAATTCTGCCAACCGGTGACTTCCGAGCTCACCTCTGTCTCTCCTCATGTCCCCATTTGCTGTAGCATCTCATCTACCATTTTCCAACCATCCCCTTATCCCCCACCACCCAAAAGAAAAGACCTTCCTACCATGCACATCGACAGATACATCAACCGCCACCCAATCTCAGTAGCCGATCTCAAAACCCCAAGCCTCAAACCACCTCGATACATCCCTTCCCTTATATAAGCAGCAAATCATCAACATGTTCAGTAGAAACGCAGCATTAAAATCAACCAGAAAAGGAGGCCAGCCCTCCGTCAACCCCCTAATAATGAATAACAGGGAGCTACCAGAGAAGCAAAGACGTAGTTGTCTCTCAAAATTCAGAATCCCTTTGATTTCTGGCCCCCCTCATTTTAAGAAGCAATTTTGGAAAATTATTATTTCACTAGAAAGGGCTGGAAAGCTCCAGAAAAGGGCATTCGCACAGTCCAGTTGTTTAAAAAAAGAAAAAATTAACCCAGCCCTGTTGCTCACTTTAATAGCGAACTTCCAGTGTCCAGCCTCTTCCCCCCTTCCAGAAGGAAGACTGACTCGCCAGATGAACCCCAGGCTGCAGAAAATGGGCCAAGACCCCTTACTCTCCACTCCCCAACCAAGGGGAGAAGAAAAATCAAACAATAGGAATGTCTCTGCACATCCAGCACCCACTTGAAATATCGTTCGCCCCAATATGACTTAGGCAGATTAAGCCAGAAGATTAAAAAAAAAGAAAGAAAAGAAAAGCCAGCCTTGCTATGTCTCTCCCTCTCTCCCCTCCATCCTTCAGCCACGTACCCAGTAGCCCTTAGGTAAACTTGCCCATCGTAACCAGCAGGACCATTTTAACTTGAAAGGCGACGCAGAAGCCCTTGGACGATGAAGGGAGGCTCTACCCAGAACGGCAAATTCATAAAGGGCTAGTTCTTCAGGCTCCCCAGACCTAACCTCCAGGTGCCCCTAGATAGACTATCCTGGGTACTAAGTCACCCAGCGCACTGGGAGTTCAAATTTCCATTGGAACCTTCATCACAAAGGCAAACGGTCATCTGACCCCCAAAACTACACAATCCCCTAGGTGTGACAAGGAGCATTGCTCTCCCTCCAGGGCCATCCACAGGACCCAGGGCAGAGGAAGAATTAAGGATGTTAGGGTGGATCATGGGGTAAAAGCGAACTACCTCCCCAAGCGAGAATGACCGGAGCAAGACGGAAAATGACAGTTCCCCTTTGCCCAGTCCTCCTAGCTGGTCCCACTCGGTCTTGCTCCATCCTAGCCTAGGTCTCTCTGGGTGATCTCTGACCTTTGTATTTAAAGAAAAAAAAATATTTTTTTTTGTTTGTTTTAAAATAATGATCAGGGAAGAGGAATCCTACTTTACCTAAACCCCAGGAATGGTTATCAAAAATATAATTTTCTCACTGCATGACGATATTTCTACATCCAGATCCAAAGAAGAATTCATTTAATGGAGGAAGGGAGAAATTTAGTTTTTTTAACAAGTAATCACAGGGTAAGTCACCTGCAAAGCAGGCGAGCCCATAGGTTGGTATTACATCACTGGCCTAGGAAGGGATAGGGGGTGGGGGGGAGCAGATTTTTTTTCCCCTTGTCATCAGGATGATGTTTCTAGAGCAGCTAAGTTTTCTGGTTAAAAAAAAGAGAGAGAGGTGGGGAAGACCTAAAACTCTGGGCACAACACAATGCCTAGTGAAAAATACATCGAACCAGCCTTTAAGGTCACTGAGAGCTTGCAAAACCCACAGTGCTCACACAGAGTGGAAGTTTTCAGGCAAGCCTGCTACTAAATCATTAATATAAACAAATGGAAGGCAGAGAAGGAAGACTCCCCTGTAACTGATCCAAACAGGAGTGCGCGCGCGCGCGCACACACACACACACACACACACACCTATTTCACCTTCTGTGAGTATGCCCACCTCCACAACAAAATAGCAGGACTCCAGCCTGAATCTTCCTACTCAAGATCTACCTCCTCACACTCCTTCCAAAAAATACCACACACACACACACACACACACACACACCCTTCAATTCCTCAACAGCTAGGGAAATCCCTGTCTCAATTCAATTTTGTCTTCTGATGATCCTCAGAGTGTCCCTTCTTCTCTTTCTCATTTGATCTAGCCCCTTTCCCAGAAAAAAATAAAATAAAATAATGGGGGGAGGTCATAAAATGCAAAAAAAAAAAAAAAAAAGTACCTACCCAAAATGAAGTGATAGGTAACATATCATTTCAGACTAACAATCCACACAAATAGAAGAAAGGCTTTTCAAAAGGTTAAAAATCTTAAACAGTCTCTGACTTTTTCAACATCTGGAGCCAAAAGACCCAACTTCTAGGAGAAACTGAAGGAAAAGATAGGAGAAACTGAAGGAAAAGAAAGGCAGTTGAAAGCCATTCCCATGGTCAGCCAAGGCTCTCCAATCCAGCCTTCAAAAAAAAAAAAAATCTAGGTTGGTCGCTCCCAACTGAAAACTTCTACCCTCTCAGGAGCAACCTCTTCCCCAGAACGAACAAGAAGCTTGAGTTGTTTCACACCCTGCCTGCCTTCCTCTCCCCCCGCCAGATCTTACCTTTCCAGTTGAACAGAAGATTTGGGGTCTGTCTGTCTGTCTGTCTGATGTTTAATCAACTGAGTTTGCTGGGTATGTTTCCTCTTTGGAGAGGCTCAAATTCCGGAATCTTTCTGTCTCCTTTTTTCTTTCTCTCTCTCTCTCTTTCTGGGAGGGAGTGGCGGGGAAGAAGGGAGAGGGTGTTGGAGGTGCAAAAAGCAGGTCCTTGGTGGCTGGAGATGCTGGCGGCTGCGAGAGGGGAGGACACGCTCGCCTCTCCCTCTCAGTGAGTTGCCTGCAAGAGGAGATGTGTAGGGCTGCGCTCTGAGCCTGAGACTGCCGGAGGAGCCCAGGAATTTCACGCACTCCAGAGCCGGCCCCTCCCTCTCCCACACAGACCCCGGCATTTAAAGAGACAGGCGGGCCGCCTGGTTCAGGGCTCCACCACCTCCACCCCGACTGTTTCACAAACAGCTGAGAAGATCTCATCAGGGAGGGGCACTCTGCAGCCCCCTGCAACGGGAAGGCCGTGTCAGGAGCTCATGTCTCTGCTCATCCCAGCCTAGGGAGGTTCTTCACTAGAGCTGGAGCAAGAATTGAAGACAAAAATCCCCATCTATGGCTTAATCCCCGTTTACAGCCTTAGCAGACTAAGCCACTTCCTCACTGCTGAAGATGCATGTGTCTCACTGCAGAATGAGGGAGTGGAGAAGACCCTGACCCACCAGTGTGCCTCAGTTTCCCCCAAGCAGTCCCTCTTCCTTGCAAAATCACGCCAACCTCTGTGCCTCTGATGGGGGTTAGGGCTATAAGTAGGACACCAAGCCATTCCTCCTGCAAACCCTCTGAAAGCTTGCTTAGGACAAGGCATAGAGCGAGGGACAGGGGACAGAGAAAGGAAGGGAACCAGTGGGGCTTCCCCCTCTTCAAGGGCTCCTGCTGGCAAAGCAGAAAGAGGCACAGCCCACCCCGTCTTCAGGGGAAGCAAGCTAAGAGAGATAGGGGCAGGAAGAACCAGGCTTGGTGGTGGGTCAGGAGGGTGGCTCCCTCTAGCATCCTGAACTCAGAGCTAGACATTTCCACAGCACCCACATGCCCTTCAGTATCCATCACCAGTTTTGCCAAACTAGGCCGTGCCTGAGGCAACGTTTCCCCAGTCGAGCCTAAACGAGAGATTACAGTCGGTGTCCCCAGACACAGGTTTCACTCATCATCAAGCCGTGGTACCCGACAGTGGGGTAATAGCCACCCCTCCTTCTCCAGCCTCCCCTTTCTAAGGTCTGCACAGTGCGGTCCTTCAGGCTAGCATCCATGGCCGGAATAGATGCTAGAGCTGTTGAATACTCACCACGTGCCAATACATGGGTCATCTCATTGAGTCCAGGGAGGTTGGCGCCCGTTGACTGTTGAGGTCCATCTTACAGTTGAGGAAATCAAATATTCAGAGAGGGTCCCCCATGGTCACCAAGCAGGACATAACCAAAATGAAGGTGTGCGGACTCCAGAGCCTGCCTGCTTACCCTCACTTTCCACTGCCTCCCTTCCATGGAGGATAGAGTTAGTCCAGGGAGGTTGGCGCCCGTTGACTGTTGAGGTCCATCTTACAGTTGAGGAAATCAAATATTCAGAGAGGGTCCCCCATGGTCACCAAGCAGGACATAACCAAAATGAAGGTGTGCGGACTCCAGAGCCTGCCTGCTTACCCTCACTTTCCACTGCCTCCCTTCCATGGAGGATAGAGTTCTTATACTTCTGCCCTTTCCTGGACATCCTTTATCCCAGCAAACTTGCTAGCACGTGTGCTGAGCATTGTTCTCACAGGAAACCGAACAAGTAGGTCAAGTCTCCTGCCCCAAGGAGTCTTCTAGGCTTTGGTGGAAGACAGAGGTACATTCTTATAAAGCAAGGAGGAAATAGCAATCATGAAAGCAAGGTAAGGTAGGCTCTATGAGACTGTCAAAAAGCAAATGATAAAATTGTTTTGGAGATGGAGATTATCAAGGCAAGCCTGACAGACTAAAGTGACCTTTGGGCTGGGCTTAAATGGACACATGCAATTCCAGCATTACCGGTCTACATTTCCGTCTGTTTTAACTTTCAGATAATAATCTCATTGGTTATGTTTCTTTGGGTCCCTGATCTTCAATACCTCCATGGAACCCAGCACTTGATAGGAACATAAACATGTCTTAACTGATTAGGTTCATGCATGACCCCTCACCTTTCACCAGTTTACGCTAGACCTGGACTGCCCCCTCTCTGATCTATTCCCCCTTGCCTGAACTTCCTTGAGGTCTGCACCTTGTTTGTTTCAAGAATATGGAAGGGCATTTCAGAGGGCGCAGTGCATGAGACTGGGCAAGCTGTCTAGAGCGCCTGGGGGAAAAACAGTGTAAAGGGACCACCATGATCCAGCAGGACCCTGAAAACAGCCAAGGCAGCTGTAGACTCAGCCCTGGGAACACCAGGAAGAGGTCTAAGGGGCCCCGCGGAGTATGAGGGTAGAAGCCCAAAGGCAGAGCCTGAGAACTCAGCCCAGCAGAGGTCAGCTCCCACGGGACACCTCCAGCCAACACCAGCTGGGAAGCACACGCCCTCACGAAGTCCACTGCACACCCGCAGGACAACTAGGGTTAGAACACACAGCTGGGTTCCAGCCCCACCTTGACCACCTTGTGACGTGAATTGTTTTTTCTTTCCTAAGTCACGGTGTCTTCACCTGCAAAATGCAGATGAGGCCTATACTTACTTCATAGGACTGCTTCAAGAATTAAGTGACAAAACACACCCAGAGCACCTGTCCCACAGAAATGCTGAGCAAGGGTCTGCTTGGCCAAAGGGTCTGCCTTCGCCCCTGTGTGGAATTATTAACTTTGGACTGCCCCCTATAGTTAGCATTCCCTTATTTCATCATTTCATGCTTAATATTTTAGCTTCTGGGAGGCCGTAGGTGCTATCATTTACTTGTTTTTAGCCCTTTTGCTTCTTCCCTACTTTACCCTGTGTACCTTGAATATACTTGTTATCATCACTTTATTCCCTTTAGTAGTTTCTTGGGCTTCTCAAGAGTTATTTATCTTTCAATTACTCTGGTGTATTCTTTTAGTCTGCCTTTTATTATGAGATCTTTGGGCTCATTTTGTCCCATTCCTCTACAGCATTTTAGCTAACTACCACTCTGCTCCTTCTCAGTGATCCAGCAACCCTTCAGATAGCTCCAGACTTATGAGGATGGCTCCATATGAAAGGGCAGAGAACGACAGCAACACAGACAATAAGATGCAACCGCAGGTGAAAAGCAATGTCAGGTGTTTGCCCACACCGTGGTGCCGTGGCAGCAACGGTACTGACTTCTTTTAAGTTTTACTTACTTATTTGGCTGCACAGGCGTCTTAGTTGGGGCATGAAGTATCTTTAGTTGC
>SJYX01024519.1:189702-205878 GCA_006410675.1 Oreotragus oreotragus
GGGGGGGGGGGGGGGAGGGGGGAGGGGGTGGGGGGGGGGGGGGGGGGGGGGGGGGGGGATCAAGTTGATAGAATGACGATAATGACAACACTGTAACAGTCACCACTGCACGTCTGGCCCTCTGCGTGGCTCTGCAATAAGCCAATGCCAAGATGCTGTAAAGAGCATATCTGGGCTGGAGTCCCAGCTGCAGCACTGGCTGGCCACGAGACCTTGGCTGGGTTACTAACAGTTCAACCCTCAGCTTTCTCACCTATGAAATGGGAATAACCATGATGCCATCCTCAATCATATCCTGTGACAATTATATCAAAAGCATCTGTCATAGTAAAAAGCACTTGGAAGGTCCACAGAGTATGTGTTATCACCATCAGAGTGAGATTTAAAATACTCAGTATCTGAGATGGCATGGCAGTAGCCAATCACCTCAGAGGCCAGCCAGGAGCACCTGATTTGATCCTAACAGGACACACCAGCTATCAGTCCTGAAGCATTATTTCCACCCCACCAGGTACTCAGGTGAGCACCGGGCATGCATTATCTCATTTAATTTTCACAGCGAGTTGGCTTTATTATGTTATCTATTGAAATACATGCAATTGCATATTTACAAATAAGACTGTGCCTATAAAATCAGAGTTATAGGTAAAAGACTTAACACATACCTTCCTACTGCCCTGATGACTCTTGGCATATGAATTTCAGGTTGCTTTGTCTGGGGGTTTTTTGCCTTCATTATATAGCTCTTTCTTTTACCTAATGATTCTCTCAATAGTCTTTGGAAAGCAAGGATAATGGCCAGTGATCTCAGTTTCTTCATCCATCAGATAGGTAGGCACAAACACTATCCTCTCTTGCTGAGTCTCCATCGCTCCACCCTAACCAACCCTGGGAATGCCAAAGGCTTCTCAGGCCAAAGACTAAGTCACACAAATTGGACATCAGACACTTCTGCTAATCCCCAGTCAGCACGTCAAGGTCTCAGGTCTCAGGTCCCCATTTGCCTTGCTCTTGAGCAGATTTCGAATTCAGCCTCCAATGATATTGGCTTGAAGCAGTTTGTCCAATACCCCCTTGCAACCTCGCTTGCCCTGTTCTCTCCTCTCCTCCTGTAAGAGCTGTGCTGCATTGCTGCCTCCTGGAGTTTATTTGACTTTCTGTCACCCACGTGATGAGGTTTCCAGTGTTATGAATAGGTGGCTCTTGTTAATTAGTATTATGAGACATGGGTTATGCAGCACAGACAGTAACACAGCGTCTCCAAGAAGAGAACTCATACAGAAAGAGGTGAGCCTGCAGCCCAGCAAGAAGACACAGGGCCAGTGCAGAGTCCGGTGGAGTCAAGAGGAATCCTCCCCAAATCGGAAAGCTGAGCACCTGGGGCAGAGAACCGCTTGCCGTGGGAGGAAGGGAGAGCACATGAATATGAGGTTCACAGCGTGTGAGGACACAAGCCCCACCGGGAGCCTGAGCATTCAGGCCCTGAGGGGGCCAGTTCCTGTGGAACGTTCCTGACTCCAGGCATCCCTTCCACCGGGGTGTCAGCCACTGCCACCCCTGCCAGCCCAGCCCCGACAAGGCTGCCGGAAAGGCCAGCTCCCAGCAGGGCAAAAAGTCTCTAACCTCCAGCTCCAGTCTACTCTCATTTTCTTTTCTGGCTTATTCCATGGAAATACAATATTCTCAGGCACTTGCAGCATTGGAAGTCTCTCAGCCATTTCCCCGGATTCAGCAGCCCACTGCTAGCTGAGAGAAACCCACCCTTGGGACAGGGCTGCCAGCTCCCGCCTGGGGAGATCCTGGCTGGGATGTGGAATGGCACACCTGGGCTGCATCCTTTTCTCCCCTGAGCACCCTGGAACCAGCAACCTGTCTAGACCCATGACAACAGAACATCTCACCCAAAACTTTACAAGAGAAAAGCTAGAAGGAAACTCTTTCCTCCCACACTGATCATTTTCAGAGCAGTTCTAGAATTTCCTGCTTGGGGATCCCATTTTAACATGGTCTGGGTATATTTGGAGTGTTTAATGGGTTTGAATGTTTGAGTGGCAGGGAGTTACCTATTAATACTTGATGGCTGCTTTAAAAAAATCATCATTTGCTCCATTTATGACGGAAGTTCTCATCTGTTTTAAACTTCATTCCTCCCACCAGATAGATATGAGCAGACAGCTGGCACAGCCACTTTCAGATGAAGTGTCGAGAGAGCAGGACCCACATTTCAGCATGGTGTAGTGGCAAAGCGTGTGAACTCCAGCTGCACATGACACGGGCTGGAATCCCGCTCTACCACCTGCAAGCCACAGGACCTTGGGTAAGATGCTTGACCATTCTGCACCTCCTTTGCCTCTTCTGTATAATAGAAACAAGATGGGACCTACCTCATAGAGTCTGCAAGAGGGTTAAATGAGCTAATATTTTTAAAGTACCCAAACACTGGTAGTCATGGTGTAGAGGCTATGTGAAAGTTAATCAAGTAAAAAATAAAACCACTTCCCATGGGTGCTACTTCCCAGGGGGTACTTCAGTCACTAAGGCGTGTCCCACCCTCGCGACCCCACAGGAAGTAGCCCAGCCGGCTCCTCTGTCCATGGGATTTTCCAGGCAAGAATACTGGGGTGGGTTGCCATTTCCTTCTCCCGGGGATCTTTCCAACCAGGGATCAAAGCTAGGTCTCCTGCATTGCAAGAGGATTCTTTACTGACTGATCCACCAGGGAAGCCCATAAGNTAGCCCAGCCGGCTCCTCTGTCCATGGGATTTTCCAGGCAAGAATACTGGGGTGGGTTGCCATTTCCTTCTCCCGGGGATCTTTCCAACCAGGGATCAAAGCTAGGTCTCCTGCATTGCAAGAGGATTCTTTACTGACTGATCCACCAGGGAAGCCCATAAGATAAATAACTTGTCTCACGTCACAAAGCTACCAAGGGACAAATGTGTGTGTGTTTAGTCATTGAGTTGTGTCCGATTCTTTGCGACCCCATGGAGCTTCCACCAGGCTCCTCTGTCCAAGGAATTTTCCAGGCAAGAATACTGGGGTAGGTTGCCATTTCCTACTCCAGGGGATCTTCCCCACCCAGGGATCAAACCTGCATCTCCTGAATTGGCAGGTGGATTCTTTACCACTAGTCCCACCTGGGGAGCCCTAACTTCCTAAGAGGCCCTTGATAAAAGCTTCATAACAATGGTGCTGGTAATGTGCTGGTTCTGGAATATCTCAGGATCGTGGGCAGGAAAGATGTCCCTTCTGCTATCATTCCTGGAGGTTCAGTCGGTCCCAGTTCTGATGCCTGTTGCCCCGTGTCCTTCCCCAGCCCCTGCTTCCCATCCTATCTCCCTCACCTGGACAGTGTTCATATCATCCCTGCCCCCTTCAACTGTGCAGTGGCTCAGCCTGAGAGCAGGCAGGGGCGGCTGCATCAACACTGAGGATTTTGTGGAATCCAAAGCATGCCCCATCCCCATCTTCATCCCCGGCAACCATTCTCTCTGACCCACGCACTAGAACTATTTTTAAACAATATACTTTTGCCCGGTTGTGGAGGGAAAAAAAAAAGAAGAAAGAAAGAAACACCCTCCCCAGGATTCAAGCTGAAGATGGAATGATTGCCAAATGCTAACAGCTTTTCAAACAGGACGCAGTTAAAAATACGTCTGAAATGGTTTTAACTCAAATTCAAAAAATAGCTTAACCGACTGGGGAGCTGTAGGCAGTGGGGGCTGGGGAAGCTGAAGAGGCAAAGGGATTCCCTTTGGAGGGGCCTAAGGCAAACCTTGCCACAGGGACACAGGGCAGATGCCTGGTTTCTTTTTCCATGTGAATTAAACCTTTCGAAAACACAGACCAGATCTCCAGGGAAAGCTGTGACACCAGAATGCTTGTTGCGGCTCCACATGAGGAGATATTCTGATACGAGCCAGACCATGTGTCTTCCTGGACCTTCACCACTCTACATGTGATTGCAGCTGCACCAGTGTTGCCTCTGAGTGTGGCAGGAATGAGAATCTCAGTCCTGCCCTGTCTCCAGTCCCTGCAGACCTGCTCAGTCAGAATCTGCACTTCACCAAGATGCCCAGGTGATTCAAACTCAAATTCAAGTATCACAGGTGCTACCTTGGACTCTATCATGGCATCTTAACCCTAAAAAGGATTGGGTTCGAAATATTTCTCCCCATTTATATGAGGAAACTGAGACCCAAGGAGGGACTCATCTAAGGTCACCAGCTGAGTCAGTCTAACCCTATCATTTAGAGTTCCATGCCCTCCCGTAGGACTTAAATTTCCAATTTAGGCTTCATCATCAGACCTAGTCAAGGACAGCAGAGAATTTCCATTGCTTTCTTTCTAGGTGTAAAGAACCTAGAATGTAAAACATCCTCTTAAAGTAATATTTCTCCAAGTAGTTTCAGTAGGTTGCTATACCTATCAGACACTCTGTGAAAAACTCTATTGTCAAATATGATCAGAAAATCCATAATGTTCATTAATATATTTAGGTTTCTGAGAAGTAGTACAGAAGAGAAACTTGCTTAATGTTGTTTAATACAGTGTTTTCCAAAGTTATTTACCACGAAACCCCTTTTTTTACATACAGGAGACCTATTAATATGAATAGCATCATATTCAGAGAAATACTTGTTGGGATTCACTGCCTTTTACTGTTTAATCACCTGCTCAATCGGTCGGCAGGAAAGCATAATATTTCATGGTATTTCATGAAGATGGGTGCAGGAGGAAGACTTCCTTTTATAACAGTCCCCCAAATGTCATCAACCTGTGACTGGTCACTTTCTGCAGCAAGGAGCTGACTACACACAAAGCAACCCAACTCATCATTGGATGACTCCTATATTTAGAAACATGAAGTGAAGTGAAGTGAAGTCGCTCAGTCGTGTCCGACTCTTTGCAACCCCATGGACTGTAGCCTACCAGGCTCCATCCATGGGATTTTCCAGGCAAGAGTACTGGAGTGGATTGCCGTTTCCTTCTCCAGGGGATATTCCCGACCCAGGGATCGAACCTGGGTCTCCCTCTTTGCAGGCATACGCTTTACTGACCATCTAAACCACCAGGGAAGCCCATTTAGAAACATAACTAAGCCCCAATCCTCCTTCTTGCAACATCTTGAGCAACAGTTGCTTAAATTTTATCTTCAGCACCAGTGTGCACAGGGATTGGATCCTTGTTTCTTATAGTTATCCTTCACACACGACTCTAGTAGTGATAAACTAATGTGTCATTTCTGTCTTCTATAGTCCAGGTTCAAACATTTCTCAGAATCACAGAATTTAGAGCTTAAAAGTATTTACTTAAAATCTTTTACCTAACCCCATAATACTTATTACCTAACCCAATCTTTTCATTTTACAGGTGAGAAAACCGTGCCCAAGAATGACTTGCCCAAGATCAAGCAGTCAGAAGAAACTTACCCTGGGAGACTGGATTTGAGTGTAACAAGGGGCTTGTGTTCTTTTTTTGGTATGAGAGCTCCAGAAAGCTCCTCACCAGGAGCGCCTGGGTGTTTGAGGTTCATGTCTAGCCTCCAAGGCTCATCATAGAGAATCACACAGCCTCCCACATCTTTCCTCCTGGTACCCCCGTCAGATGCCACATTGGAGGCCAGATGAGTCACTGAGCTCACCCAGCGTAGGGAGCATGTTCCAGCCTCTCCCCTCCTGGAGTAGCTGAGCTGGGACTGTTCTTCACCCCACACTGCCTCCTCCCCACTAATGCCATCTGCACCCTCCTTCTCAAGGATCACCATCTGCTTTCCTGATACCACTCAGCCGCCCCCAGCACTTTGCTTGGTTCTCTAACCCACCGCTTGGGCCACCCTCCTTGCAGCTTGTGATTTCCCTTCTCTGTTCTCTTTTCACAGTCTTCATCCACTCATGTGTCACCCCTTCAGCCCACAGCTTCGAGAGCTTGCATGCTTACAGTCTGCTTTCTTGATCTCTCGTGTCAAGCCCCCACTAACCCAGAAATTCCTTCATAGCCCATTGCTTAGGCTCAGATTTGCTTTGAAGCTATATATGTCTGATGAATAAGTAAATGAGGCTTTTCCTTTCTGCCCCTTTTCTGTGCCCACCTGGCCTCCCATGTTCTTGAACACCATCACATAAAGCCCTCTTGCCCCTCTTTCTACAAGTATACTCCCTTCCTACAAAGCAGTTAGGGGCTGGGAACACACTAGGGGTTAATCAAATGCAAAGCAATAGTACTAGGTCACCAAGAAATACTTCTGAAGATGACTGCTGCTTCTTTACTCACTGGAAAGGAGGGCAGTGATCACATCTATATAACCATAGGCATAACATTCTAAAGTTCTCAATAAATACATGATAAACTATTTTTTTTTAAGTTTGGGAATATGAAGCCCATAAAAATTTCCACTTGTTTTAATATCTATTATCTCATTTAATATTTGGGGGATTTCTATAAGGCTGGAAAAAGAGGTTCAGGTAAACAATTCTGATCTAGGGCATTCTGGTTTCCATACCTGTGTACTTCCCTTTCTTCTCTGCACCCCTAAAGGTATCGACCCAAAGGCCCAAACCCCAGATCCTTCATTTTAATAGAGATTTTCTACTTTCTTCCTCTCCATTCTAATCAGTAGTTCTCCCTTTCTCTGACAGTCCCTTTCCCTGTCTACAGCTCCTTGAGAAGACCTTCCTACCCTTTCCATTCTTTACTCCTTATTGGATGTGTGGCAAATACAGGCATTAGGAAACAAACTTTTTTTTACCAAAGGTTTCTCTGGAAGGAAACCAGAACCCCGTGTGAAGGGTAAGTGTGAAAAACAGATTTCAGTGATTAATGCCCTGTACACACTGGAGGTGAAAATAGATTTTAGGCAATTGTTGACTAAGAAAATCTCAAATTGTAAAAATTTGGCATGTAACTATGGGGACCAGGGAATCAACCTCTCCCCCCTCCAAATGCTCCGATGCGTCAGCCTCTAAATTCTGAATTAACTGGTTCAAGTCTTCTCTCTGCTTTGCAGCCTCTGATAGTAAGTTGGCCCTATCAATGCCAAACACTGGAAAGAAAATTATAAGTCTAGAAAATCAACCAACTTCTGGTAAATCACCTCAGAAGCATTGAAATATATCAATAGCTGCACATTTTTAGTTTTTGAAGATTAACTCTCCATTTAGCTCTTCCATGTTCCATCACCTTTTCTCTAATTTATCTTCTAATTCGTGTAACAAGTGTGGGTCACTTCAGAAATTGGTGACCCCCACCTCCTCTTAGTACTACCACTTAGATCTGAAGCACATGAAGAACGTGTTGTGGGGATGGACAAGGTCTCTACAGTAGATATCTTGGTGGGGGGGTAGTGGTGAGAAGGTACCCCTTTTACTTCCTGGAAAAATCAAGAAAAAAATGCTCATAGGTCAAGCTAACTACCTCAGTCTCCTAAATCCCACCCCTCTTCCTTCATGCCAATCTTCAGCATGAATTAACAAGAACAACAACTCTACTGGAAGGTGAGACACACCAGGCTTACAAAGACAGCTCCCAACATCTCTTTGCTTTGTGTCCCACGAGCTGGTGACCCTTGCTGATCAGAACTGGTTCTCCATTTAGGTCTCTTTTTTTTAAGCTGTATGTTGACTTTTTTCCTTTTAAATTTGCTCTTGCAAATTTCTCCTAATCCACAGGACTTTATTAACTCTCTCCTTTTCTCAGGATTCTCCTCCAAGAGGCCACCATATTATTCTTGGGCATAGATTTGTTTACCGATCATGTCATATTCCAATTAGAAAGAATACAGTAGTAAGAAAGAGAAACAAATCTCCTGTCTTCATGTACCTTATAGTCTAGTAGGGATGAGGAATAGAACATACAGCTTGACCTGGTATTCCAAGTTAGATGGAGGCAGGATTCAATATTTCTAGATGTGGTTGGGCAGAACTGTATTTACTGTAAGACATTTGAGTTCTACATGTAGTGTGAAACATTAGCAAAATTCTAGGTTTAAAAATGTGGGATTTGGAAGGAACAGGAATTCCTAAACAGATGAGCGAGGAGCTCTCAGTAACAAAGAAAAAAAAACAGAAAGCATCACAACTTCTTTTATAAAACAAAAATTACCTTGTGCTCACTACTGAATATTTGTGACCCCCCCCAAAAAATTCATAAGTTGGAATCTTATCCTCAGTGTAATGGTATTTGGACTTGAGCCTTTGAAGGGTCCTTAGGTCCTGAGAGTAGAGTCCTCATGATAGAATTAGTGCCCTTGTAAAAGAGACCCCAGAGAACCCCCTTAACCCTCTTCTACCTAGTGAGGACACAAGAAGAAGTCTGTCTATGAATCAGGAAGCAGGCTCTCATCAGACACTGACTATGCTGGTGCCTTGATCTTAGACATCACAGCCTCAAAAACTGTACAAAATAAAATTCTGCTGTTTTAAGCCACCTAATCTAGGGTATTCAGTTATAGCAGCTTGAATTGATTAAGGCATCTCACTATTAAAAGGAGAGAAAAAAAACAATTAAAGGTAAAAAAGAGTAAATAAGCAAATATCAGCCATGAATAATCATGAAAAATCTTAAGTAAAGTATTAGCAAATTAAATGAAGGCATAAATGTAGCAATTCCACTCCTGGGTGTATATCCAAAGAAAACCAAAACACTAATTCAAAAGAATGCATGCACTCACAATGTTCATACCAGTGTTACTTATAGTTCTCAAGATACAGAAACAACCTAAGTGTTCCTAAACAGACAAATGGATAAAGAAAATGTAATATTATATACAGTTCAGTTCAGTTCAGTCACTCAGTCATGTCCGACTCTGCAACCCCATGAATCGCAGCACGCCAGGCCTCTCTGTCCATCACCATCTCCCAGAGTTCACTCAGACTCACGTCCATCTAGTCGGTAATGCCATCCAGCCATCTCATCCTCTGTCGTCCCCTTCTCCTCCAGTTCCCAATCCCTCCCAGCATCAGAGTCTTTTCCAATGAGTCAACTCTTCGCATGAGGTGGCCAAAGTACTGGAGTTTCAGCTTTAGCATCATTCCTTCCAAAGAAATCCCAGGGTTGATCTCCTTCAGAATGGACTGGTTGGATCTCCTTGCAGTCCAAGGGACTATATATTTGTGTATGTACATGGTATTTATGTATATGTAAAGTGCCTATCATAGCAGGGGCTCAAAAACATTGAATGAATAGATGGTAGAATGGGTGGGTGGATAGTAGAGTGAATGGATAGATGATAAGTAGATGGTTAATAGAAAGATGGTTGAGTGGATAGATGATGAGTAGGTAGAAGAATGAATGGATGAGTAGACAGATAAATGGGTGGATAAGCAAATGATTAAATGAACCAAACATGTTTCTTAAAAACCACTATGTGCATAAACTGTTTCAGAGTCACCATCTTCTAATCATGGCATTATAATCATTAAGTCATAAATAATTGAAAAGTTCTTACCAAAAGAAAAAAAAAAAAGGCAATAAGAAAAGACAGAAGCAAACCATTAAGGTTAATGTTATTTTGAAAAACTAAACAGAAACTATGATATCCTTAAAAGAAAAATTAATAATAGCCATGCTTTGAATTCAACACTGAAATTTCTTTTGTGATCAAAGTAAAACAAATATTTTTTAAACAGACAGACTTTAAAATTATTTAAGTAGGGCTCCAAATAAATTTACATAATTCTTTAAATTGATTTACATCTCACTTCATAATGTGTGTAAATATATTATGACAGGCTTCAAATATTTGGAGGAATGTTCCATATAACAAAGGCATGTAAAGTTTACTTTAGGAGAAATCTTCAATACTTTCTAAAACAGGCTGTAAAAATAACATAGGCATCATTTTGATCCTCATGAGTATACTTTATTTGTCCTTGAAAAAAAATATATCCAATGTACCTTTCAGAATGATTTATTAGGTTTTATTGTTATGGTGCTCAATATTGTTCAATACCTAACTACTATACTGATTACCACTCTCCATTCAGCTTTAGTTCTATCATGTGCTTTTATTTACCTCCTGAGGCAAAAACATTTTAATTGGTTTAGAGAAGCTTGAACTCTCTTCTAACAATGACAGATTTCATCAAAATGGAACTAACCCAAGAGCAACTGTCCAGGGGAAAAAACAACAACAACAAAATTAAAAACATGATCCACTTTGGGTTTCTAAGTTTTAAGATGTACACACCAACAGTTTTTTTTTAAAGTGTGAAAGCTAACAGCATTGTAAAACAATTATACTCTAATAAAATTTAATTTAAAAAATTTTTATAGAGGAGAAATAAAGCCTCTTTGTAATCTAAGAACTTTTTTCATGTGTATATAAATACACACATAAAACACACACATATATATACACATTCATATATGTGTATACAGATATACACATACATATATGCACATATACATACTTATGTGTATCTATAAACACATATGAAGAAGTGAAAGTGTTAGTCACTCAATCATGTCCAACTCTTTGCAACACTATGGACTGTAGCCCACCAGGCTACTAATCCATGGA
The DNA here is from genome assembly GCA_006410675.1 of Oreotragus oreotragus. NCBI lineage: Eukaryota > Metazoa > Chordata > Mammalia > Artiodactyla > Bovidae > Oreotragus > Oreotragus oreotragus. The sequence goes on from SJYX01024519.1 coordinate 200,222, forward strand.
ATTCTTCAGGCAGGAATATTGGAATGAAGGCTCCTCCATCCATGGGATTTTCCAGGCAAGAGTACTGGAGTGGGGTGCCATTGCCTTCTCTGACAGAAAGGTTAAGAAGTATCAAATACACTAGTCTGTCTACAGAAGTCTATAACATTACAGAAATGACAAAAATGGTTTATACTTCTACCTTAAGGAAAGTATTACTAGATGAAAACAACTCAGTGCTTCTCCCATTTTGTTTTGTTAATGGGCTGCTTGCCGAATTATCCACACATTAAATTTATAGAATACTGCAGTCAATTTTGAAATGATTTGCAGCTATAGTAAATCCTGCTAACTGCATAAACTTAGGCAAATGGTGCATTATTTTAATAGGTTTGTATTTCTTTATTCATTTCACAATGTTCCATTATTTATGAACAGTAGCACAAGAAATAATTTGCTTGCTGCACAGAAACTGTATTTGTTTAATAGATTTTAGTTCCATGCAGTTTTTACTATTTCAAGAATGGAAGGTAAATTGCTATTTTCACAGAGCCAAACATTAATTGTAATACACATGCAAAACAAATACTACAAATATTAACCACAGTGATAGACACTCAATACTTGTTACTTCTTTTAAGTTTTATTTTGTTATGATAAGAGCACTTAAGATGGAATCTATACCTTTAACAAATTTAATTGTACAATGCAGTACTATACCCACAAATACTCAAAATAAGTACTGGTAAAGATATGGAGAAATTGGGACCTTGTACACTGCTGGTGGAAACAGAAAATGACACAGCCACTGTGGAAAACAGTATGGAGATGCCTCAAAAAATTTAAAATAGAACTACGAGATAATCAAGCAATCCCACTTCTGGGTGTTCATCCAAAAGAACCAAAATCAGGATCTCAAAAATACACCAGTAGTCCCATAGTCATATGGTCAGTGCAGCACAAATCCCATTTGCCAAGATGTGGGGAAAATTTGAATGTACACCAGTGAATGCTCAGCTGTCCTTTTTGCCAAAGAAGATGACAAGAACCATGAGGCATTAGACACAGAAGGACCAACAGAAATAAATTCAAGTTCTCCCAACATTCCCATGGCAAATAGGCACAGCCCATCCTTGCACTGAATTTTAGCAACGGTGTTCATGTATAAATCTGCAGGCACTCTGCACAAAGAAAAGATAAAGTGTGTTGTTTAAAGTTGATAGTAGATTTCAGTGAATTCAAGTGAATTTCAGTGAATTCACCTTTCAGCAAATTTTCTGTCTATGCCCAGTGAGTCTTCCTTAGAGCTAAATTGTGCACTAATTTTTATTGCTCTTTCCAATATGAATTTGTTTCTTTTTAATTTCTTTCTATGTCAAGGTGAGCAAAATCCTCTGAGAGCCACAGACACTGACCTTAATGTTTCCCCTTGCAAAGTGAGAGGCTTTTCCAGCACAGGAAGTTCATTATAAAGAGTAAAGTAATCTCATATTACCTAGTCGTGAAATAACAATGACTTCAGTGAGTTGGTGAAAAAAATTATTCTCTTCTAAAAAGCAAATGTGCAGAATAGGTAGAAATGTAGGGTCATCTCTGTAATGTAATATAAAGGGTATAGAAAATTGATTTCTTTCACTTACAACAGTAATTCCAGTACATTCACATATTATTCCAATGAGATGAATAAACACGTGTATCTAGACACTTCATTACTTTGAATCAATAGATATTCTTTGTTACAAGCAAACCAAAAAAATTCTGTGAAAGTACACTTTCAGCAGACAAAGCAATCAAGTATTTAAGAGTACCTGCTCTATGTTCAGCTATGTGCTGGGGATTATGAAAGATACAGACAAAACGTAATTCATGGTTCCTACTTTTAAATAGCAGCTAAAGTTTTGGTTTGGAAAAAATAAGACAAATGCCTGAAACAACATCAAACAAAAAATATCAGGTTGTTTGAACATTTCTTAGTCCCAGCCACAGCTCACCAAACCTGCAAAAGCATAGGTAGCAAATATGTTAGTTTTAAGGAAATATAAGGTCTCCTTCAAGATTACTTAACTCTGCTGCTGTAGCAGAGATAATCCTAAATGATGAGTGTGTCTGTGTTTCAATAAAACTTTATTTATTAAAAGCAGGTGGTGGGCCAATTTCTGACTCTAGATCCATTCAGTAAGGATGTTTACATTCTTGATGTCTTAGGGAGAACAAGATTTTTCTCTTTTAAATTTGTATTTTTTTTTTATTGAAATACTGGGAGTTCGTGTAAAAAAATAAATAAATACAAACAAAAAAGTAAAAAAAAAAAAAAGAAATACTGATATAGAATAAGGTATAGCTTTGAGGTATAATGTTAATTTGATAAATTTATACAGTACAATTACCATTGTAGCAATAATTAGCACCTCCTAGCATATTACATAATTATCCTTCTTTCAAGTGTTTGGAATCATTATGTTCTAGTCTCTTAAGTTTGATGATAATACTGTATTATTGTCTATAATCTAGTGCTTATTTACTGCTCATTATAAGAGTGTACTCTTAAACTACATCTGTTCGATCTCCCTCCCCTATTCCCTGGTAACCACCATGTTACTTTCTGTTTATACGAATTTGGTTTTTATATTAAAGTGATACTAGATGGTATTCGTCTTTCTCCATCTGACTTATCTCACTCAGCATAAAATACTCAGGGTCCCTCCTTGTTGATGCAAATGGCAAGATGTCTTTCCTTCTCATAGCTAAATAATATTCCATTGTATATGTATTTTTTTAATCCATTCATTCAAGGGCACTTGTTTCCATATCTTGACTCTTGTAAATAATAATGCACTAAACATGGGAGTGCATATATCTCTTCAATATCCTATTTTCATTCCCTTTGGATACACACACACACACACACCCAGAAGAGGAACTGATACATCATATGGTAATTCTATTTTTAATTTTTTGAAAGTCCTCTCTACTGTTGTCCATAATGGTTGGATCAATTTACATTCCTACCAACAGCGTACAAGGGTTCCCTTTTCTCTACACCCTCACCAGCACCTGTTATAATCTGTCTTCCTACCTCTTCTAACATGTGAAGTGATATATCATAGTGGTATTGATTTACACTCCCTAATGATTAGTGATGTTGAGTATCTCTTGAAATACCTCTTGGTCATTGGATATCTCCTTTGGAAAGATGTCTGTTTAGTTCCTCAGCACATTTTTAAAATAGATTGTTTTTGTGTTTTGTTGTTATTGAGTTACATGAGTTCTTTATATAATTTTGGTTATTAACTCTTTATCTAATACATGGCTCGCAAAACTTTTCTCTCATTCTGTGGCTTAACTTTTCATTTTGATTCTTTTGCTATGTCGAACATTTTAAGTGTGATGTAATCTCATTTGTTGATTTTTATTCTTCTTGTTTGTGTTTTTGGTGTCATATCCAGAAAATCATTGCTAAGACCAGTGTCAAGGAGCTTCTTCCTATGTTTTGTTCTTGGAACTTTATGGTATTTCATCTTATGTTTAAATCCTGGATCCACTTGGGGTTAGTTTTTGTGAGTGGTTTAAGATAAGGGTACAGTATCATTGTTCTTCATATGTTTATCCTATTTTTCCAGAACCATTTGTCCTTCCTCACTGTGCGTTCTTGGCTTTCTTGTCAAACGTTAGTTGACTGCCTATGTGGAGGTCTGATTCTGGGCTCTCTATCCTGTTCTGTTGGTCTTCGTGTCTATTTTTGCTAGTCCCATACTGTTTATCACTTTGCAGTCTAACTTGAAGTCAGAAAGTGTGATGCCTCTGGCTTTGTTCTTTTTCCTCAGGTCTGCTTTGGCTCTCTGGGCCTTTTGCGTTCCATAAAAACTTTAGAATTTTTCTTCTACTTCTGTGAAGAATGTCATGGGTATTTTCATAGGGATTAGGCTGAATCTATAGGAGGCTTTAGGTAGTATAAACATTTTATCAACATTCTTCCAAGCCATGAACAGAACATCTTTCCGATTTTTTGCGTCATCAGTTTCTTTCATCAAAGTCTTGTAGTTTTACTCTGCAGATATTTCACTTCCTTGGTTAAATGTATTCAGAGGTATTTCATTGATTTTAATGCTGTTGTGAAAGAAAAAGTCTTAAATTATTTATTCAGATGTTTTGTTATTAGTGTCTAGAAATGCAACTGATCTCCGTATGTTGATTTTATATGCTGCAGCTTTACAGAAATCGTTGATTAGTTCCAAAACTTTTTTGGTTGATTCTTTGGGATTTTCTATATATAAATTATATCACCTGCAAATAGCAACAATGTTACTACTTCTTTACCCATCTGTATGCTTTGTATTTCTTTGTGTGCATAATTTCTCTTAGCGACGATTTCCCATACTATATAGAATAAGAGTGGTAATAGTGACGTCTTTGTCTTTTTTCTAATCTTAGAGGGAAAAGCTTTCAATTTCCCTCCATTGTATATGATGTTAGCTGGGCATCAGTCATATATGGCCTTTGTGATGTTGAGATTATGTTCCTTCCAATGTGTTCAAGGCTTTTATCATGAAAGGATGTTGTATTTTGTTGATTTTTTCTTCATAAGCAAAGATGTGTTAGTTTTTTTTAAAGAAGTCCATCTTACCAATTTTTTTAGTTTTAAGGATGTGATTTCTTTATCTTCTCTATGAAAATTTTTCCTGAGCAATCCCACAATGAAGCCATGGTGAAAGAACTCAAAAGCCAGTTTTAAGCCAAAACTGTTACAGTTTTGAGCATTGAGAATAATAAGATAACATGATTGTTGACTATTTGATAAAACATTAAATCAGTAAAAATCCATTACTCTGTAATAATACCTGCCAAAAAGGAAAAAATGGAGGGAATAGCTCGTTGCTGCCTTCTACTTTGGCTATTAAGCCAGTTTTTTCTTTGAAAATTAGAAATCAAAGAGAAAACTTAAATGAATGTACCTTTGCCTTTTCAATAGGATCTGTATTTTGAAGTTACCATATGACCCCAGTTCATGAGGAAAACCTTTAGTTTACTTAAAATGACCAGCAAATAATCACAGAAAGAAGGATAAAATTTTAAAAGAATCACATTTTTCAAAGTCCAATGAAATTATGTATTCAGACAAGGATTGATTTTAAAACCATACACAAAGCGTTGATTAAGAAATGGATGTGTATACGGTGCCAAAGTGTACCACACAGATTATTTCCTGATTGCAAAAGCAAAATTTAATGTGCAATAAAGGGACAAGGCTGTATTCTCCCTAATCTGATGGTCAACTTTTAGTTTAAAAAATAGTAGGACAACCAGATATTATGTTTCTAGATATATGCATCATGAGATAGACAACATCACTTATGGTGCATAATACAAAAATGTTTAACCTGTTCTAATCAAAACTTTGCTTTGGCTCCATCCCTTCATTCTTTCCGGGGAAGGCAATGGCACCCCACCCCAGTACTCTTGCCTGGAAAATCCAATGGACGGAGTAGCCTGGTGGGCTGCAGTCCATGAGGTCGCTAACAGTCGGACAGACTGAGCGACTTCACTTTCACTTTTCTCTTTCATGCATTGGAGAAGGAAATGGCAACCCACTCCAGTATTCTTGCCTGGAGAATCCCAGGGATGGGGGAGCCTGGTGGGCTGCCGTCTATGGGGTCACACAGAGTCGGACACGACTGAAG
>SJYX01024519.1:209132-219899 GCA_006410675.1 Oreotragus oreotragus
AAAGAGGAGAGTGAAAAAGTTGGCTTGAAGCTCAACATTCAGAAAACGAAGATTATGGCATCTGGTCCCATCACTTCATGGGAAATAGATGGGGAAACAGTGGAAACAGTGTCAGACTTTATTGTTTTGAGCTCCAAAATCACTGCAGATGGTGACTGAAGCCACGAAATTAAAAGACGCTTACTCCTTGGAAGAAAAGTTATGACCAGCCTAGATAGCATATTCAAAAGCAGAGACATTACTTTGCAGACTAAGGTCTATCTAGTCAAGGCTATGGTTTTTCCAGTAGTCATGTATGGATGTGAGAGTTGGACTGTGAGGAAGGCTGGCCGCTGAAGAATTAATGCTTTTGAACTGTGGTATTGGAGAAGACTCTCGAGAGTCCCTTGGACTGCAAGGAGATCCAACCAGTCCATTTTGAAGGAGATCAACCCTGGGATTTCTTTGGAAGGAATGATGCTAAAGCTGAAACCCCAGTACTTTGGCCCCCTCATGCGAAGAGTTGACTCATTGGAAAAGACTCTGATGCTGGGAGGGATTGGGGGCAGGAGGAGAAGGGTACGACAGAGGATGAGATGGCTGGATGGCATCACTGACTCAATGGATGTGAATCTGAGTGAATCCAGGAGTTGGTGATATACAGGGAGGCCTGGCGTGCTGCAATTCATGGGGTCACAAAGAGTTGGACATGACTGAGCGACTGAACTGAACTGAACTGAACCCCTAGTGAACCACCTCCACTGCAATTCAAATATTGGAATGGGGCAAAATGTGACTGGGGTAAAAATTGCCCCAAAGTCAAAGAAATAGCCAAATAATCCACCATCCAACGGTATGGCTCAGGGTGGGCCTGAAGACAACTGACTAATGATTGCAGCTACTTTGTGCCAGATCAGCATTTTTATTTCCTTTTCCCCCTCCTCACCCCCAAAGTTAAATGCCCAAGGTGAATTCAAAACCCGCAGTCCAAACTGTGATCGGATCAACTTGGCTGCACCAGACAAAACTGATCTTATCTGAATGGTGACTTTATCCACTTTGGAGAGCAGAACACATTAAAATAATAAGGAGCGACAGAAATGGGAGGAAGAACAATCACAGCAGAGCCAGGAAAGAATTCACTTTACTATCATTTTGGAGGATTAATTCTAAGTTTCCCTCCTATAAATGTCATTTTTCACTTCAGCAGGAGGTCTGGGGTCTGAAATTATTCTAGCCAACTTGCAGAATGCATCACTTTGCACCTGATTTGCAATCCATTTCCACTACCTCCTACCACGTTCAATGATGTTTAATGGTCACTTGGGTCCCTACATTCTCCACCATGCTGCTGTGAGGAGGTACACACACTGGAGGTCAGGTAGAAGAATACAGGTGTTTGGGTAAGAAAATAGTATGTGAGATTACAGGCACAAAAAAGCACACACATTCTCACAAAGAATAGAGTTGTATGGCTGCAAGAGGAAGAGGGAAAGGAAAATGTATAGAAACAAATGTGTGTGTTTAAATGATGCATTATATCTAGACCTAGACCGTCTAGGTTTCTCACCCACTCACTCGTTTAAGTGAGAGGACTATATTATTACCTGGATATTATATTATTACCTGGATTATTTCCAGTCTCATCTCCTTAGCAGCCCCCTAAATTCTAGCCACACTGGATCAATTGCCTTTTCTCAGACTTGTGGCATATGTATACACCTCCATGTTTTTACTCACGCTGTCCCCTCCTCCAAAAATTCCCTCCTGACTCCTTTCTCCTCTCTACCTCCCCACCCAATTAAAATCATATTCATACTTCAAGGCCCATATCAAAGGCCACCTCTTTCAAGACCCTAACCCCCCTCTCTCTCACACAATTACTATTCACTTTTTCACCTTTGTTTTCACAGCAGGCTATTTTAAACTCATATCAGAGCTATTTTCTTGCGTATTTCTCTCCCCCTCTAAACTGCAAACTCCTTGAGAGCAGGAGTCTTTTTTGTCTTTGTATTCATGGCAGTACATTACTGTTTTTTGATCACAGGTACAACATAATACATTTGAGTAAATGCATGGTTAAACAAAATTAACAATATAAAGCACAACCCAGAATATCTTTCTCAGTCATTTTTTACTGGATGTTTGTACTATAAATAACTTGGAAATAGCCGAGTCTTTCCAGGTACTGATTTTCCCCAACCAGCTTAGCGACTGGGAGAGGCAGGGAGAATTGACCTGAAGACCCTAGTGTGCCTGGCTAGGCCTATATCTACGGTCCCCAACAATGAACAGGATGGAGCACACCTCGGTGACCCTTACCTGTGTGACTGGTGACATCTCTCCCACTGATGGTCAGACACTACTTTTAATCCCAAGGTGCTAACTTGAAATTTCCTACCCTAGCAGACTTTACTGAACTTAATTTCTAGACTTTTAAGAGTTACAGTCTCTGATGTTACAAGTTCTAGCTCCCCCCCTCCAAATTCATACTCTTCCCTGCCAACTCTCTCCTACCCCACCAAACCCCAGGTCCTGGACCCTTCAAAGCACCTCTGTGCTGAGTGCTGATGCATCCACTCAGAGTAACCATGTGTGAGTGTGGATGTGAACACGACTAAACACAGCAGCGTGTGTACTGCTGTTTACACTCAGCATCACTCTGTGTGCCAGTATACAAAGCTGGGAGCATGCTCCTACTTGGAACAGGGCATTCCTCAACCCCTCACGAGAAGAATGTTGATAAACTTGATGTCAGAGAAATGCCTCCCCTGCATTGCTCATAAACCTTCTGTGTGTGCTTAGTCACTCCGTCGTGTCTGACTCTTTGCAACCCCATGGACTGTAGCCTGCCAGGCTCCTCTGTCCATGGGAATTCAACCAAGCAAGAATACTGGCTGGAGCGGGTTGTCATTTCCTTCTCAAGGGGATCTTCCCAACTCAGGGATCAAACTCAGGTCTCCCACGTGGCAGGAGGATTCTTTACCAGCTGAGCNCCCATGGACTGTAGCCTGCCAGGCTCCTCTGTCCATGGGAATTCAACCAAGCAAGAATACTGGCTGGAGCGGGTTGTCATTTCCTTCTCAAGGGGATCTTCCCAACTCAGGGATCAAACTCAGGTCTCCCACGTGGCAGGAGGATTCTTTACCAGCTGAGCCACAAGGGAAGCCCTGCATGCCACAACTCATAAACCTTCTATCTAGGAGCAATTTTCAGTTCTCCGGACCTGTGTCTTCCACATCCAGCACTCTTAGGATTGAGTCTGACCAAAGAGAGGAGGGAGTGAAGGCTGTCGAGTCTAGATAGTACCACCTCATCACTGGCAGCCTTCGGAAGAGTCTGGTGCTGAGCTTCGGTTCCCACTTCCCAGTCCCCCTACTCCATGGGTCTCCCATCACTGGCTTCTTCACATACTGCTCCACACCTTGCTCAGTTTCTTTCAGGTTTCTTGGCTGAATGTTGATGGGTGGATTATGACCTTCCCATCTTGCTCAGCCCACTGGTCTGTGTCTTTGATTTTCACCTATCTGCTTCTTGAGTCTTGAGATATAAGTGGGCTGTGTCTCCTGGGTTAGTCCAAGAATATTACTTTTCCTGCCTCTGACAAGTTGAGGAACATGAGATGGTTGGATGGTATTACCGACTCAACGGACATGAGTTTGAGCAAACTCTGGGAGATAGTGAAGGACAGGGAAGCCAGGTGTGCTGCAGTCCATGGGGTCCCAAAGAGTCAGACATGACTTAGTGACTGAACAGCAGCCCAGGATGGGGAGGATGCAGGGCACTTGAGCCGAGAAGGAAGAAAAGGCGATCGTTAACACCACGCTCTAGTAGATGCAACAGTCCTGCATCCTGAATGATCCTTTTGTCTCACTGTGATCGCTTTCTAAAAACTGAGGTTTTCCACTGCTCCAGGATTCCTTCTCATTTCCCCCCAGTAGCCGCCAGTCCTGCTAGTGTAAAGAAGTTAAAGAAGCAGCGAATATTAGTGGACGAAGTATGATGCTGGATCTATCTCTACTTATTCAGGCTCCGGGGCCTACCTATCTTGAGCCTCAATTTCCCCATCTGCAACATATTTAACCCAGGATTCTGATGACTGAATCAAGCAGCAGAAGCGACAATATGCGGGATGACGCCTGGCCCATGAGACAAAAAAATCTGTTCCTGAAGCCTATGGGGCAGTCCTCAAGGATTCTATGGTTCGCGTAGACTTGCGGCAGGTGGGGGCAGCAGAGGGCCACTGGGGGACCGGAAGAAAAGGTAGGAGGCCCAGGTCTTCTGAATCCTTGGTTCTGGGAGACAGGTTCTAAGAGCAGGCATCTCAAGAGAGCTCAGGTCCTCTACCAAGGAAATGCAGGAGAGAGAGCAGGTAGATGCACAGAGGCCCATCTGAGATAAGAGGGTTGTGATGGTCATGAGGTCAGGATGTTAAGAATTCATTAGAGAACTGGCCCCATGAGCCAGCCATACCAGCTGGGGAGCCAAGGAGTACCAGAGAGGCTGGCAACCTGCAGTTACAGGGGTGGCCTCCTTTAGAGGCTTCTCAGAGCTACTGCACCATTGGAAACAGGTTTTCCTTGGCCTCAACAAAGCCATCCCACATCAACAAAACTGTGTTGGGGGAAATTCGTTTATACATATAATTCACACCCTTCGCTGAACTGTCAAGATTTAAGAGTTTCTTCTGGCCTAATAATGCCCCTGTCTTGAGGCATTCAAATAGGCTGCCTCAGGGTGCTAGGGCAGGTGTTGAACATCCACCCTCAGAAATCTCGAAGGCATCTGAAACTATTTCATTGTAGGTGAAAGGTGGGGTGGGGTTGGGGGGCAGGATAAGGTCTTTTCCTCCTTCTGAAGCCTCTCAGCCTAAAGGTGAGAGCTTCTCCTTTGGTCACCTTGTGCCAAGCAGCACCTCTGGTTTGTGTGGCCCTGATTGGCAATGACATCACCTTAGAGCCAGGGACTCCAGGTGGGGCATTAGAGTGGGAGTTCAGCTGCCCCCCCACACAATGGCTCCTAGGCTTTGGGGGCCCCCAGGCCTTAAAGCATGCACACTACACAGGGAGCTTGCCCCCACAAAACCACCCCTAGCTGCACATTAGTGTCACCTGGGAAGCTTTCGTTTATTGTTTATTATTTATTTGGAGCATCCAGTGCTAGCTGCAGCAGCACGCAGCATCTGTTGTTGGGGCACACGGACTCTCTAGTTGCAGCATAGGGGCTTAGCGGCTCTGTGGCATGTGGAATCTTACTTCCCCAACCAGGGATGGAAACCACGTCCCTTGCATTGAAAGACAGATTCTTAGCCACTAGACCACCAGAGAAGTCCCTGGGAAGCTTTTCAATGAGCCATTTACGACTAAGCTTCCAGCACCAGAAATTTTCATCTTATTAGTCTGGGTTAGGGTAGGAATCATGATCAACATATCTACTGGCCAGCAAGGCATGAGCCCAGGCAGGCAGACAGATGCTGGCAGCACACCATACCTGCACGTACACGCTGGATGTCAACGCTAGCCCTGGGCCTGACTATCAGTATGTTTGAAAAGCAACCTAGATGATCCTAACAGGCAGCAAGAGGAGAGAACTGTATGGCTAGACTTTGCCTCTGAGTAAATGTCCAGTGACTGAAGACTCCTCCATGAAGGAGAGTAGCTCACAGACAAATTGACCTAAGACTCTGTCTGCACTAGAAAAGCAAGCAAGGGGATGAGGTGGTGATCACAGAGCACACAGCCAGGCCTCCAGGGTCTCAGGGCAGGGAAAATGTCACCTCCGTCTTTGACCCTCCAGGCCTCTCATGGTGCGTGGCACACAGTCCATAGTCAGTAATATCTGGCGATGAATGAATAGCGCTGATGCTTTATGAGCTTCTGTCATGAAGCTAAATGACATACACGACCCCACAGAGAATGCAGGAGCAAAGTGCAAATACTGCTCATGCGCTCTGTGAAAGAGGCTTTCCTTTTACTGAATGAAGGGAAGAGGGTGCTGTTGCTCGTTTTTCACATCAAGTATTTGCAGGGAAATCACCGAGCAGCTCAGAAGAAAGTGGGGATTCCTTGCCTTTGTGCAACCACCCCCATCCCAAGCCGTCTCTTGGGGTCGACGGAAGCTTGATGCATGGGGATGCTTCCAGCCTCACCAACCAAAGCCTGAAATTCTGAGGGACGATTCAGCTATTAAGCCCCCCAATCTGTCCCTTGGGCTGCTGTCCCACCCCCGAACCATCATGGCCCCTCTTCCAAGCCTCTCCTGCCACACTCCCCTCACCCTTGCAGCCCTGACCCACTTCTGCCATCTGCACCATGGTGTGGGTCTCTGGCTGAATTGGAAAAAAGAGGGAAAAAAAAAAGACAGCCATTAGGAATCTTAATGAGACCAAGTTCATTTCATTATGTTGTCATTTCATATTTCACCGCTCTGACGGTGAAGGCACGGGAGAACCCAGAGGGCCTTTCTGCTCTGCACACAGGATGGAAAGGCAGGAGGAAGGGGGCACATGGCTGAGAGATAGGAGGAGACCACACCCCATCCCTGCCCACACCAGAACCAAAGTGGGGCAGGGCTAGCCCCTTCCCTGGCGATCAGCGGCGAGAGTCCGAGGCAGGAGGCTGAAGGAGCACCTTTCCTTACAGAGGGGCTCTGATCAAACCAGGGCAGGCAGGGAGGAGCCCTCCTCCACGCCAAGCTCTCGCGTGTTCTCAAATACAAACAGAGCTGGCCTCGGGGCATCATAGAAATTGCCATTATAAATTCAGATGGTGCACCAGGGGGTGCCTCATTTTCTATTATTGTGGTTGGTCTCATGAGCCACTCCAGCAATAGGATCTCAAAAGTGCAAGTGCTACCCCCGGGGGCACCGTTAGAAACACATTATTTTTAAAGCACCGCAATAAAGTATGAACTCAAACAACTTCATTGAAATAAAGATTAATATGGAACATGTGTTCCTCAGCCTCCTCCCACCCACACAGCAAACAACCCAAGCCCTGCCCCCTCTGCCCAACCCCCCACCCCCGCACACACACCCACCTGCCCAGCCTGCCACTCAGGGCTTGAGAAGGTAGGGGACACAGAACTTCGGTGATGAGGAGAGAGGAAGGCCAAGCCATGCCAGCCACCAGGGGAAGCAGAAGAGGCCGCTCTCGAGATTCCAGGCTTGTTCGCCAGTGGGATGCAGTGAAGACATGGGCTGTGCTGGAGGACAGAGTCCTGGGTCTCTCCAGGTTCAGTCAGTAACTAGAGGCATGGACCTGAGCACATCAGTTAACCCCTTAGAACCTCAATTACGTTTTCTCTAAAAGAAAACTAAACGTCTCTCCTTATTATTCCTGTTTCACAGGGTTACGGTGAGAAAGGACCAAGGTAAGGCAGGTTGTAGAAAATGTCATTAAAACTAGGACATACCATCCTAGCTTAAGACACATGCTACGTTTTATTATGCTTCACAGATATTGCATTTTTTACAAATTGAAGGTTTCAGCAGCCCTGTGTCAAGCAAGTCTATCAGTGCTATTTTTCCGACAGCCTTTGCTCACTTCATGTCTCATTTAGTGGCACCTTTTGGTAATCCTCACAATATTTCATACTTTCTCATTTTTATTATGTTTGTTATCATGACCTGTGACCAATGATCTTGGATGTGACTATTGGAAAATAAATTACATCTTGTGGAAGCTTCAGACAACGGTTAGCATTTTTGCATTAAAGTATTTTGTAATTAAGGTATGTCACATTGTTTTTTAGACATAATGCTATTTCACACTTCATAGACTACAGTAGAGTGTAAACATAACTTTTTACATGTACCGGGAAACCAAAGAATCCATATGACTCGATTTATTGCAATATTTGCTTTACTTTGGTGGTCTGGAAACTCACCCACAGTAGCTCCAAGGAATGCCTGTATGCCCTTCCACAGGGTGTAGTCCAGGGAAAGGACCTCAGCTTTCCCTGGCCACTGAGGCCTAGGAAAGCAAGCAAGGCCCACCACCAGCAGATGTAACACCTTCTTCTCAGCTCAGCCCAGCTGGGCACTGGGGAGCAGCCAGGGCTTGGACACGTAGGCCTTGGGGGTTTCTTTTTGCACAGGTTCAGGAGATGCAGGCAGTACGGTGGAAGCAGACCAGTGAAAAAGAAAACAGAAGACCTTCTACTAGACAAAGCAAAGAGGAAGAGGAAATGTAGGGCTGGTAAGTCACTATTGCTGTTTCAGAGAGCAATAGTGATCAAAGTAACCTTACTGAATGTCATCGCCTTCCCTTCCACTAGAGAGCTCGGAGCTGCTCCCTTGCAGTCTCTCATCTCCACAGGAAGTGGGGGTCAGAGACAGCCTTCCCTCCATAGACCAGTTGAACACAGAGAGCTTGTTGAATCAGGAGGGAAAAACCAAGGGTGGGGCTCCCAGATCCAGGGCCTCTAATCCAGCCTCCTTCCCTTAGAATCTAGGTCTTGAAGAGGAGTATTTAGAGGCAGTTCGGCTTCCCTGGTGGCTCAGAGGTTAAAGCGTCTGCCTCCAATGTGGGAAACCCGGGTTCGATACCTGGGTCGGGAAGATCCCCTGGAGGAGGAAACGGCAACCCACTCCAGTATTCTTGCCTGGAGAATCCCATGGATGGAGAAGCTTGGTGGGCTACAGTCCACGGGTTGCAAAGAGTCGGACACAACTGAGTGACTTCACTTTCACTTTCTCATCGAAGGGAAACTATATCATCAGATGGGGCTGCCTACCACGAGTTAGCAGACAGAAAATAAAAAGTCATGCCAGAGGACCAGACTTTCATCCATCCAGATGCAAAGAAGGACTTAGGGTCCTCCCTGAAATCCTGCCCACCCCACCCGCCACCGTAGCCTAGGAGAACCATGCAGGGGTGGCTGGGGGCACCAGAGGACCCTGGGTAAGGGAGGAAATAACAGTGAGGGGCTGGCATGGGAGCGGTTAGGACCGAACCCTCTGCCGCTACTACTGCTAGTGCCGTGCGAGAGGCGCGGGGGCTAATTAAAAGTGGGAGACAGATGCCCCCGCGGGTTTTGCATCTCTTTCGCTGTTTCTGGAAGGGAAAGAGAATGGTCATAAAAATAACTGAAATTACATCAAATATTTAAATTTCAGCAATGCAGGGGAAAAAAAAGAAAGTGAGATGAAAAATTGCTATAAACAAGGCACAACGCTGGGCTGTGGCAGGAGGGCTCTTTCCTCTCTGGATTAGCTGGTGACACTGCCATGCCATACCAAGATGCCACTCACCAGATATTCCCAGGAAAGTGCGTGGGGTGGGAGGATGCGCTTTACCTCATCTCTGAGGGCTGGTGAGTCAAGGCAGCAGACCCGGGTCACGTGTGGAAGCTTGGCCCTGTTTTGTGGACCAGACTCTGCCACCCTGGCCCACTCTCTCTGGAAGGCACACCGTTGTCCATGAAGGGGACAGACAGAAAGGTGGGGGATGGAGTAAAACCAGAAAACCAGAGGGTGTGCCAAGGAAGGTTCAGCGTGGAAGCTGCAGTGAGCTCTGAGGACAGGAAGGCAGGAAAGACAGTTAGGTCCATAGCTGATAAAGGAGTTAGAGTGAACTGCACGCTATTCCCTTGTCATCCTCCTCCATTAAATTGTTGTTGTTTTTTAGTTGCTAAGTCATGTCTGGCTCTTTGCAACCTCATGGACTGTAGCCCGCCAGGCTCCTCTGTCCAAGGGATTTTTCAGGAAAGAATATTGGACTGGGTTGCCATTTATTTCTCCAGGGGATCTTCCTGACCCAGAGATCGAACCTACACCTCCTGCATTGGCAGGCAGATTCTTTACTGCTAAGTCACCAGGGAAGCCCCCTTCATTAAACAGAGGGGATTAAATGAAGTGGGGGCATGGGAACTCCCCTGGCCTGAGAGTGGGGAGATAGCAGAACAGAGTGGAGAAGCTTAGAGTCATCGTGGCCTGATCAAAGCAAGCTGAGGGTCAGAAACACAGATCTGAAGAGGCGTGTGGCACTCCGAGCCTGAAACCAGGGAAGCTCTAGGGTCCAAGCACATGACTAAGTCAGTTAAAATAAGCAGAAGGTAAGGCTGTAGCTTGCCTTCCACAGTAGACTCAGCAGGCCTTGGTGACTGGGAGGAGCAAGTCTGGACTCTCAGGTTTGGGCAGTGGATCCAGTGAATTAGTGAACTTGTAGATTGTGGGTACCAGAGGGACTACAGGTATCTAGAGGAAGGATGAGCATCATGGCACAGGAAAGCGCCTTTCTTACCGAAAACCTAGAGAACAAAGGGATAGCAGATTAAACTCTGAATAGAAAGGATGCTTTATGAGATTGAGCTCCTTGTCTGTGGCAGTATTCAAGTAGCATCTGAGTGGCAGAGACTTCTACAGCAAGGGAGCAACAATCCTACAAGAATATCTAGATCTCATGATTGCATTACATTTCTCTTCCTCCTCAATTCAGTTCAGTTCAGTTCAGTCGCTCAGTCGTGTCCGACTCTTTGCAACCCCATGAATCGCAGTACACCAGGCCTCCCTATATATCACCATCTCTTGGAGTTCACTCAGACTCACGTCCATCAAGTCCATGATGCCATCCAGCCATCTCATCCTTGGTCATCCCCTTCTCCTCCTGCCCCCAATCCCTCCCAGCATCAGAGTCTTTTCCAATGGGTCAACTCTTCGCATGAGGTGGCCAAAGTACTGGAGCTTCAGCTTTAGCATCATTCCTTCCAAAAAATCCTTCCTTCCCACAGTTGATCTCCTTCAGAATGGACTAGTTGGATCTCCTTGCAGTCCAAGGGACTCTCAAG
>SJYX01024519.1:221832-266774 GCA_006410675.1 Oreotragus oreotragus
TGAAGTGATGGGACCAGATGCCATGATCTTCGTTTTCTGAATGTTGAGCTTTAAGCCAACTTTTTCACTCTCCTCTTTCACTTTCATCAAGAGGCTTTTTAGTTCCTCTTCACTTTCTGCCATAAGGGTGGTGTCATCTGCATATCTGAGGTTATTGATATTTCTCCGAGCAACCCACCCTGTACCCCACCCTATCCCCCATAGACATAGTTACACTCAGCTACACATGACATGAACTTAGGAAGAGAAATTGGCTCAATTTGTTGTTCAGTTGCTCAGTCATCTCTGACTGTGACCCCATGGACTGCAGCAAGCCAGGCTTCCCTGTCCTTCACCGTCTCCCAGAGCCTGCTCGAACTCATGTCCATCGTGTCAGTGATGCCATCCAACCACCTCAACCTCTGTTGTCCCCTTCTCCTCCTGCCTTCAATCTTTTCCAGCATCAGGGTCTTTTCTAATGAGTCAGCTCTTCACATCAGGTGGCCAAAGTATTGGAGCTTCAACTTCAGCATCAGTTCTTCCAATGACTTCAGGACTGATTTCCTTTAGGATGGACTGGTTGGACCTTCTTGCAGTCCAAGGGACTCTCAAGAGTCTTCTCCAACACCACATTTCAAAAACATCAGTTCTTCAGCACTCAGCTTTCTTTATGGTCCAGCTCTCATATCCATACTACTGGAAACACCATAGCTTTGGCTAGACAGACCTTTGTTTGTAAAGGAAATCTCTGCTTTTAAATTTGCTATCTAGGTTGTCATAGCTTTTCTTCCAAGGAGCAAGCATCTTTTACTTTCATGGCTGCAGTCACCATCTGCAGTGATTTTGGAGCCCAAGAAAATAAAATCTGTTTCCATTGTTTCCCCATCTATTTGCCTTGAAGTGATGGGACTGGATGCCATGATTTTTGTTTTTTGAATGTTGAGTTTTAAGCCAGCTTTTTCACTCTCCTCTTTTACCTTCATCAAGAGGCTCTTTAGTTCTTCTTTGCTTTCTGTCATTAAAGTGGTGTCATCTGCATATCTGAGGTTATTGATATTTCTCCTGGCAATCCTCATTCCAGTTTATGCTTCATCCAGCTCTGCATTTCACATGACGTACTCTGCATATAAGTTAAATAAGCAGGGTGACAGTATACAGCCTTGATGTACTCCTTTCCCAGTTTTGAACCAGTCCATTGTTCCACTTCCAGTTCTAACTGTTACTTCTTGACTTGCATACAGGTTTCACAGGAGGCAGGTAAGGTGAGCTGGTATTCCCATGTCTTTAAGAATTTTCCAGTTTGTTGTAATCCACACAGTCAAAGTTAGTAATAGAAATTGGTTGGATGATGCAGGGGAAATGCTTCAAAAGTATGCAAAAGTCCACTAACATGCAAGGATGTATCCTCTCAAATAAAAATCCTATTAATTGTTCATAGTCCAAAGGGAGGTGCAGAGGCTGTCTTCTTTCCCCCAGTTATAACCATCTGAGCATTCTTTTGCCCTCACTGGGGGATAAGACTTTTGCAGGTCAGCAGCATCTGCCTTGATTCAAAGTGGTACCCTTTGTGATCCATGAACAGTGCAGCTCAGAACACAAAGAGGATGGTGGGATTCCTGCTAGTTGCCTATCCAGTAGCATTCCCATCCCACCTTACAGCCTCCTCCTTAAAGCAAGCCCAACTTTGTTCCATTATCAGGCAGCCACAGATTTATGGAAGATTGGCCCCAGCCCTAAGAGATGGATCTTGATTTCAGTTCACGCCAACAAGAGAATTCCACTCCCCTTGCTAGTAATGGTGTGTGATACCATTCTGACCAATGTGACCTGAGGGGAAAGCCTACCCTTCGGTGAAGCTTTCTTTTTGTCTCCAAAACTGGCGTATAGCTGTCTGCATGTGACACCACCTTGGGGCCGTCTTGAGGCCCTGAGGAGAAGCCAACCCAACAGGGTAAGCCAAGACACAAAGGATGGTAGGGTGGGAGGAGAGAAAAGATCTAGAGACATGCTGGAGCCACAGAATCAACCAACCCTGGAATGCCTACAGCTAGACTTCTTATTCTTGGAAGGGACATGATATTTTTCTTATTATTAAAACCATTTCTAGTTGAGTTTTCTATTACTTGCTATTGAAAGCATTCCAAGTGATAGGCACACCAGATAGCTTTTACCTCCAGGGCCTTTGTACGCACTCTTCTCCTTGCTCCTGGGCCCTCTTTCCTCCACGACCATCCTCCACTGGGATGTTCATTCATCCTTCAGGTTTTGGTAGAGACATCCTGGCTTCCGGAAGCCACCCTTGACCTCTCTCATCAGCATCCCCTGCGTCCTACACTTCCTCCTCACAGCACTTACCTCTCCGTTCCAGCCTGTCCTTCACTAGGCTGCAAGCTCCCTGAAGACTGGGACCGTGCCCATATTATTCCCTGCTGTATCCCAGGTCTAGCACGTAACAAGCACCCAAACATTTTATTTTTTCAACAGATATTAAGAATAGTTAACGCTTCTTAAGCACATGAACCAAGTTCTAAACACCTTGATCCTCACAACCACCAGTGAAATAGGCACTTCATTATGGCCATTTTACAGGTGAGAGAACAGGCACAGAGAGGCTGATTCACTTGCCCAGAGTCACACAGCTAAAGAGCGCTAAATAAGAATTTTAACACAGGGAGTCTCTTTCCACTGCACACTGAACACCTACTATTTGCAAGGCATGGTAGAAGGTGCTGGGAATACAGTGTGACCAAGACTAAGTTCTTGCCTTTGCAGAGCTTACATTTTAATAAGAGAAGACAGATAATAAATAAGTAATAAATGCATATAACTTTAAAATCACAATCTTTATATTTAAATATCATTTCCCCATTAATCACTGGTATGACCTTGAGCCAATTACTAACACCCTCTGAACCTCAACTCGTAATCATAGAGATTACGTAGAACAGGATTGATGTGGGAGCAAAATAAGAATACTTGTAAAATTATTTTTTATACCATCTGCCATATAATAGGGGCTTAACAAATGTTAATGGTTGAATCTGGATCCCAACAATGTATGAGCCCCATGAAGAGAAGTGAAAGGAGTTTTTGGAACTGGAGAACTGATTGAAGGAGTCTACAGAGAAATCTGACTGCTCAGTTAGGAAAGGGTAATTTATCTTCTTGGTCTAGAAGGATTCCAGAACCAAGCCAGCTCCCAACTCCTTTTCCCCCAAGTTATTATCTACATCTGCTGGAGACAAAATAGGGATTGGCCAAATTGGGGACCAAGATATCAGTTTCTGGTGCTAAATCACCACTCATGACATACGAGAGGCTGCCAGTATATTTGCGTTAGTAAAGCCTTATCTGGCCTGTGAGGATCTCAATAATGGTCCCAGAGGCCAGCAAGGAGACCATCATCAATGGAATAGACCTGGGGTGGACAGTGATGGAAAAATGAACCCTAAGTCCTAATTATTGATGGATCTGGTCTTCTTCCAGAATTGCCCTGAATTATTAGTACATATTTATTAAGAACCTATTTATTCGTTATTTCAGAATGGATAAAAGTTAATATATTTAACTGGTGTTATTTTGAAAATTGTCATCTCTCTCAGCCCATCTTTCTGACTGCCCCAAGTCAAGGGAAAACCAGACATTTACACAGAGTAGAGGAGAGCGAGGGGCTTCTCAGGTGGTGAGAGTGGTAAAGAACCTCCCTGCCAATGGAGGAAACATTAGAGATGTGGGTTCAGTCCCTGAAGGAAGATCCCTTGGAGGAGGGCACAGCAACCCGCTCCAATGTTCTTACCTGGAGAATCACACAGACGGAGGAGACTGGCAGTCTAGAGCCCATAGGGTCGCAGAGTCAGACACGACCAAAGCAGTTTAGCACTCATCCACAGAGGAGAGCTACCTGGAGTAACAGCAAGTGTGGCCTTGGAGTACGGAATGAAGCAGGGCAAAGACTAATAGAGTTTTGCCAAGAGAACACACTGGTCATAGCAAATACCCTCTTCCCACAACACAAGAGAAGACTCTACACATGGACATCACCAGATGGTCAACACCGAAATCAGACTGATTATATTCTTTGCAGCCAAAGATGGAGAAGCTCTATACAGTCAGCAAAAACAAGACCAGGAGCTGACTGTGGCTCAAATCATGAACTCCTTATTGCCAAATTCAGACTTCAATTGAAGAAAGTAGGGAAAACCTCTAGACCATTCAGGTATGACCTAAATCAAATCCCTTGTGATTATACAGTGGAAGTGAGAAATAGATTCAAGGGGTTAGATTTGATAGATAGAGTGCCTGATAGATTTGATAGAGTGCGTGAAGAACATTGTACAGGAGACAGGGATCAAGACCATCCCCATGGAAAAGAAATGCAAAAAAGCAAAATGGCTGTCTGGAGAAGCCTTACAAATAGCACTGAAAAGAAGAGAGGCGAAAAGCAAAGGAGAAAAGAAAAGATATAAGCATCTGAATGCAGAGTTCCAAAGAATAGCAAGAAGAGATAAGAAAGCCTTCTTCAGCAATCAATGCAAAGAGATAGAGGAAAACAACAGAATGGGAAANCATGGAAAAGAAATGCAAAAAGGCACAATGGTTGTCTGAGGAAACCTTACAAATAGCTGAGAAAAGAAGAGAAGCAAAAGGAAAAGGAGAAAAGGAAAAATATATCCATCTGAATGCAGAGTTCCAAAGAATAGCAAGGAGAGATAAGAAAGCCTTCCTCAGTGATCAATGCAAATAAATAGAGGAAAACAATAGAATGGGAAAGTCTAGTGATCTCTTCAAGAAAATTAGAGATACCAAGGGAATGTTTCATGCAAAGATGGGCTCGATAAAGGACAGAAATGGTATGGACCTAACAGAAGGAAGAGGTGGCAAGAACACACAGAAGAACTACACAAAAAGAATCTTCATGGCCCAGATAACCACAAAGGTGTGCAATTGAGAACACACAATTAATGACTATTCAGATGATTTATTTAGGCTTTGTTATTAAACTCAGTGATATAAGGAGCATCTTTGTGAAGTTGCTAGATCATTGTGTACATGTTTTTGGCGGTTTGTTTTGATTTACTGTGAAAAATGTCCTCTAAACTACCGTTCTACCTGTGATGTCCAATAAAAGTACCCTTCATATTAAAAAAAAAAGAAGTGAGGCTGCTATTTGTCCACTATAAGCTCCAAGCTTATGGGAGAAAATTCCCTGCCTTGCTTTGTAGTGAGTGGGTGGTTCATGGTCCTTAAAAATAGAAGCAGAAGTTTTATGTTTAAAAGAGTGCCCCTCTCCTGCAAATCACTCACCTTTAAAACCCATACACTTAACCCAATGATTTCTCATGTCTTAACGCATTTGCAGAACTCTGCTTTTGGATATAATGTTAAGTCAGATTGATCCATCCAAAAAACCAAATTTATTACTTTATAGTCAGAGGAGTTGGTTGGTTCTCCTAAAACATATTAGCCAGTTTTTATAATGGAGTTACCTAGGCTTGGCTCTAAATGACATCTGGCTGTTTCCAAAAATAAAATTCATCCTTTTTAAGAAAAATATTTGGACCACCGAGAATGTTCAAAGCAATGTGCCACAACATATTTTTAAGCAGCCTAAATGACAGTCTAAAGCTTATTGCCTCAGTTCAGTGAATAAACATGTATATGTCAGTGTGTGTGTGTGTGTGTGTGTGTGTGTGTGTGTGTGTACATCCACGTAGGTAGGTACATAAACAATTACCAGGAAGATATACATTAGTTTTGACAGGGGTCTTCTTCGGGTGCTAAGATTATGGATGAGCTACTTTTTAAATTGTGTTTTCCTGTACTTTCCAAACTTTTTGCAACAAATCTATGTCACTCTTCTAATCAGGGGAAAAAAGCACAATAAATATTTCATAAATATAGTTTTAATGTGCCCAACTTCAGATCAGAAGTTACAACAATGCTTGGCTCAGGAAAGCGTCAAGGGATTAAACGCCTTGCCTTCCATGCTACAACTTTTGAAGGGCACAACCCCCATTTAGATGTACAACTTCTATTATGTCTGCCGTTGTTTCTTTAAATTACTCTCCGTTAACTTAGGGCCACACTGTCTAATGTCATTCCATCTGTGCTAGTGGCAGCTAAGCATAGTAATTCAGACCTTACAATACGTGCAGTCACTAACCCCCATGGACAGGCCCACGACATGCCTGAATTGTGCCCAATGTCATTCTGCTACATGGGGTCACAGTCCAGAGCAAGGCCCCAGTGAATTTCCTTTGAAAGCCCCTGCACCCCACTCAAGAAACATTTCTAAAGGAGAGGAAGAAAAGGCATGACCCCATCTGAAATGTAATCTCCAACGTTCTGTAACACAAGATATCCAAGGGTCCTGGCAAGAAGCAGCAGTAACAGTAACAGTGGCTGTAAGGACAAGGTGGTCCCAGGTGTTTCAAAGATTGTAAGCAAATGGAAACTTCTGCCTCTTGTCAGGGAACCTCTTGTCAGAGATCCAAAATGCTTTATGATGTCACCGTTGATTCCAACCACCAAAGGGGATGACAGAGGAAAGGCAGTGAGGTAGGGCCTGACTTGACCACACTGGCAAGAGAGAGATAAGATTCTTGCAATAAACAAATTGGAGCCGTTGGATGCCTGAGACGAGCTCTTCAGATTTCCAGCAAATCACCTTTTCTTACAGGAATCGAAATTTCTCTCTCTTGTTACCTCGCATTTACTCAATTCATTAAATCATCTCCTCCAATCATTCTAATGTGGAATCACCAAGAACACTCAGTAATAACAAGAAAAAGTCTTCAATACTCCTGAGGAAAAAAGGGGAATGAGGAAAAAAGGGGAATGGAGCAAAGACAAGGAGCATACCCCAGAGTTGTAGAATGCCCTACATGTTTTTGGCAAGTTTGAACTTACGGGAACCTCTGTCCCATCTGACGTGAGCTCGGATCAGCTGTGGAGTCAGTGGGGAACCAGAGGCGGAAGAGGAGGAATGATTGACATATTGTCAACTCAATTATTTTTTTCATCAATAAAATCTTCACGGGGACTTCCTGGTGGCCCAGTGGTTATGAATCCACCTTGCACTGTCAGGGACAAGAAGATCCTGCATGCCACAACGAAGGCCCAAGGGAGAGACATAAATAAGGAAATGAATATTTTTTAAAAATTCACAAAAGCCTGAGATTCCACAGAAAACTATATGGGCAGAGAGAACTGACTAGGAAGAAGGGATATAGGAACCACCTGGTCTATCACATCTCATACTTTAGCTGATAAGGGAAGCCCTAAAATGGGATATGTAATCATACTGCATGTAAAGTACACCTCAATAACCTGATTTTCAAAAAGAAAAAAAAGGAGACACAGATGTAGATAAAAATTGCCCTATAAAATTTCCCCTTCTCCCCAAGTAAGTAACTCCTGGTGAAGAAGGGGAAGGTACCCACTCTGGGCGGCTTGCATAGATGAGGAGTGTCATAGGGGGCTCGGGGCGCTCCCTTTCCAGCTGACCTGGGTATCAAGACAATGTGATGGAGCCTTGAAGTCACTAAATGTCTTCCATGGTAATAAAAGCCTTCCTACTGTGAAACAACTTTAAACTGTTCCATACCTCTCAAAAAGAGACTCCTGAAAGGTACAACTGTGCATCCATAATGATGTGAGAGAGAAATACTTTCCTTGCCAAGGAGCTAATCAGTCAATCAACATCTAACCTTTTAGAAAGAATTCATCCACACTTCGGTGGGCTCCCTGTCTGTCTAAAAACCACGAAAGCATCCTGGGATTTTCCTGGTAATAGTTCAGCAGATGGCAGAACTTTAAATATGGGGAAAAAATCAACCAACCAACCAACGCTTTTTGAGCATATGTTCTTCTGAGACAGAGTACTAGACCCTGGAGGGGGCTAAGTGTAAAAGGGGATTTCTGCCTTTGGTAATTTCTGATCATCACTGGGGAGCTGCCCTACTCATTAAAAACTGAATACTTCAAAAAATGTTTGAAACGTTACAATCATCACTTTCACATAAATTAATTCCATCCTTCCTGTATGCCTAAGAAGTCTGTGTTAATCACCCTGTCTTATAATTAGGTAATATAAAACAACAGCACAAGTGTCTTGGGATATGATGAGCGACACACGTATGGGTGATATAGGCCAGGAGCCTGACTTTACAAAGAATATGAGACAAGTGTCATGAATGTAAAATATCTGAGAAGAAGAGAGAAATAATAGCATTTAAGCCAGGTGTTGCAGTGTGAGCAAAGGTGTGACTGCATAGTCACTGCCAGAAAGTCAACTGTGGTTTAGCCGAGAAGTTGTGTCCAACCTTGGGGATCCCATAGACTGTAGCTTGGCAGGTCCCTCTATCCATGGAATTTTCCAGGCAATACTGGATTGGGTTGCCATTTCCTTCTCCAGGGGATCTTCCTGACCCAGAGGTCCAACTCATGTCTCTTGCACTGGCAGGCAGAGTCTTTACTGCTGAATCACCAGGAAAGCCCAGAGACCCAATTACTGCGCTCCAAACACTTGGCCCTGAACAGCACACAAGGTTCCAAGAGCTTTAATTCCATACAATGACCCAGCGTGAACACCTGTTCCATGTGGGTAAAAGAAGGGCTCTAGATAGGAGTTCTTATGTTAAAAAAAAAAAATTCTCCAGTTTTATCATGAAATATATGGCAGTCCCATACAAGAGAGTACAGAAAAAGGATGATCCAAAAGAATCGCGCAAAGATGAGTGCTGTCTTAGCCTGTTTAGGCTGCTATAACAGAATACCGTAAGCCTGCGTGGCAACATTGATTGCTCACCATCCTCAAGTCTGGGAAGTCCAAGGTGAAGGTGCTGGCAGATCCAGTGTCTGGCGACAGCCCACTTTGTGGTTTGCAGGTGGCTGGTTTCTCATTGTTCTCACGTGGCTGAGAGAGAGTGAGAAAGCTCTAATTTCTGTTTTTAATAAGGGCACTAATCACATTCATATGGGCTCTATCCTCATGATCTAATCACTTCCCCAAAGCCCTACCTTCTGCTACTGTCACAATGGGGTGAGGGGCAGGACTTCAACATACAACTTTGGGAAGGATACAAATATCCAGCCCACGGCATGTTATGCTGTGATGTTTAGAGAGAGATGTCTAGCAGTCATGGTCCTAAGTCATTGCTAACATCCAGAGCCTCTGACTAGTCTGATCATGGTTACCTGCCCCTTCCTCCTTCCATTTGCTTTATAAAAAAGGAACTCTAAGCTCTCATGGGTATTGTCTGCTTATCATTCAGATAGTTCTCCAAAACTTCACATGCAAAACATTACATCGTGAAATCTCCAAAACTTCACATGCAAAACATTACATCGTGAAATGATGTCATTATCAAAATCTAGAATATTCTTGGGCTCCTAGAGTAGAATGTTTACCCTCCCCTGACTCTTTTCAAACAGGTGGGTAGACCCAGGTGGCAAGTAAAGAAAAAAAATGGCTTAAAAGAAATTGTAATATTTTACTGTAACATATCATTTGCTGAAGTCAAGCTTTGTCCAAACTACATTACCCAAAAGTAAGAGAGTGTCCCTGTCTGATGCTAAATTCTAAGCCAGCTGCTTCAGAGCTCTGTCCTGTTTCCTTCTCCATGGTCTGACCTTAACAGCCAGACATTTATCAGTGTTCTTGCTGTAACCAAACAGCACTTATTCCGCATTACCTGCTGCTTAGGCAGCACCACAGAGGCAGCCGGAAAACACCTTCGCAGCACTGCTTCTTGCATTTCCACGGAGAAGTTACACCTGAAGCAGTCCTCTTATCCAGGTGTATCTTCCCCCCTCCAGATTGGGTCTTATCACCAGCTCAGTCACCCTCTTATCCTACTCCTGAGAAGTGGAGATTGGGGGCCAGAAAATATGACTGAGCAGGACCCTGGAAGACTCACGCACAAGCACATCTTTATTCTGCAGTTAAAATTTCTGAGAGGTTCCAACCTGAGAGATCCCATTATTGGAAACTTCAAAGAAATAAAACGACCATAGTTCCTTATGTAGGACAATATTCCAAAGTTCAAAGTGTTATTCCATCTGGGAGACAAGATAGGGCCTGTCTGCGTTATCGTGTGCACATGTGCGTGTGAATGGTCTTAACAGACTGGCAGCGGTATGATGGATGACCTCTAACCTCCTATGATCCTGTCCACCTTAATATAAGCTTCTTCCTTCAGGTGAGATGCTGCTGAACTACGGCAGTGCGTGCAAGTAACTCCAATTAACTCAGGGCTCAGTAGCCTTCGTTCCAGAAATTACCAGTGAGCTTGCCGAGAGCAAAACGAGCCCCGCTACCCTGTGAACCAGGTGACCACGAGGCACGTTTTACATCATCTGTATGAGAGTTCTCAAATTTCGGAAAGTTTGAGATTTACAGAAAGCAACATTGGTCTAGAAGCGAAGATTCTCATCCCCAAGAAAGTGAGTTCTAGTGGCCTATTTGGATGGGAGGAATAGTGAGGATTAAAAGCTTCATATTTACTGAGCACCTGCAGTGATCTATGTCCTTTTCAAAACATAGCAGAGGAGACATAACTTCTCTTTCAATCAGGTTAATGATTGATTTTTGAAGCTTTTTAAAAACACGAAGTGCAATACCAGCGTTAAACACCAATCAGATGGGGAGAGGTGCTCACCTAGCTGACTGCCTAATGTGGAAGGAAGGGAAAGTGTGAGTGATCAATAGCGGATCTATAACTTGTTCCCAGGGTGGAATAGAGTGCTTTCCCCATCAGCAGCATGAGCAAAGACTCATAGTCTCTTTGCTCAAAACCGTGTTAGTAATCAAAAGAGGACTCAGTCGCCCTATAAATTAATGGGTGCTCTTTACAATAAGGAGACGGGGCAGAGACAAAAATCTAAAAGGGATACAGAGGCCAAGAACAAGCAAGAGGCCCTGGCACAGCCTTTTGCAAAATGTATGTCATGGTTTCTCAAGACAACTGGGCCACCTGGTGTTAGAAAGTTAACAGTTAAAGCTCCTTTCTCTCTGTCTTCCTTGGACCGCAAATCACACAAATGACCTTAGGACAGTGCTGGCCAACATCCTCTATGGTGAGGGGGGATTCAGCATTAAGCTTTGTGACTCCCAAGATTCCCCAGTCTGGCCTGGGAACACTGAGGAGCATATCCTGTGTTGGTGAGACTTGGCTTGTGCAGACGAATTGGAATCTATCAAGGGCCGGGTGAAACACACACCCACATCGGCCACAAAATCTAAAATAATGATGTGTGTGTGTTGGTCGCTCAGCCGTGTCCGACTCTTTGCGACCCCGTGGGCTGTAGCCCACCAGGCTCCTCTGTCCATGGGATTCTCCAGGCAAGAATACTGGAGAGGGTTGTCATTCCCTTCTCCAAAACAATGCNATAATGATGTGTGTGTGTTGGTCGCTCAGCCGTGTCCGACTCTTTGCGACCCCGTGGGCTGTAGCCCACCAGGCTCCTCTGTCCATGGGATTCTCCAGGCAAGAATACTGGAGAGGGTTGTCATTCCCTTCTCCAAAACAATGATAACTATCATTTATTGAGGACTGAGTGTGTGCCAGACCCTGAGTCAGTCAGACTCCTGACCTACAGTATCTGATTTAATCCTCACAGCAACCCCATGGAGTAGGGATTGTTGTTACCACCATGACACAGATGCAGAAGTGAGAGGAGTATTGCCTAACTGATAATTGTTAGCACTGGAATTCCAATCTTTAGAGTGTCAGACTCCAAATGCTGTGCCCTTAATCACCCTACAATCTGCCTTCCAACAAATAAAGCTACCATCTACTGAACACTTCAATATCTGCCAATGATGGGCTGACTATGTATGTCATCTCATAACACAGGCAGTTACAATGAGTAATTCAGCAACTCTTTCATCTACTGAGGACTAACTTCATACACCATGCCAAAATGTTTCCTAAGTGTAAAGGAAACAAATGTCACTGCCTTCAAGAAGGTCATCATTCTTCCAACTGACCCATCAGTGGACCCTGACATGTTATCAGGATGGGTTTTCCTACTGGTACAATAATACAGCAACACACTGAAGTATGTAAATGAAGAGAGCTATCTGAATTCATTTTAAAAGTCTGAATTACGAAATATTTTAAAACAAATACAATCTTTTTCACTTTTAAGATTCACTTTTTCACTTCTTTTATATTTTAATAAAAAAATAAAGCTAGACCTAAGGTAACAATGTATTGCCAAGTGAAAATCCTGAGTAGTCAAGAAAAGTTTCATTCTTTATTGCTTTTACTTTCTGCAAATTAAAGTGCTTCCACAGTGCCTGCAGACAGTTTATTCCCTTAAGAAGATGAAAGAGTCCTTCTGAAATCCAGCTTCTGCCCGAGTTATGACAAATTCCAAATGAGTGGTCCCTCAGTCAGCTATATTAATGACTGTACATTTTATCTTGTATTGACTATTTTAAGTAGCTCTTTGCCAAGGAATGCAAATGGTGTTAGTCCATCATCTCGTTTACTTTTATATAACAAAGTAGGCTAACCTGTGACCCACAGATGAAGTTATATTTCCCAAGTCACACACTGAACTGAAAATAGACTCACACTCTGCCCCATTCGTCAGAACTTCCGGTCCAGCTCATGCTTGCTCCCCACATTCCTCCTTCCACTGGGTAAATCTTGCTTTTCCTCCATTCTTGACAAACAAAGTCAGGAGCTCCTTAGTCTAATTGCTCGTGTCTTTGTGTATAAATTAGTGGTTAATAATGTTATGAATAATTACATATTATTAATAACAATGTCATTATTTTTCTAAAGGTCATTCAAAGAAGAGCTTTAGTCCCCAACCTGAAAGGAAGGAAATGGGGAGTGAAAGAAGGCGCTGTTTGCTTATTCATCTGGTTTTAAGTTTGGAAAAAACAAAGAATGAGGCCGTGACACTTGCCAGAGCTTCACGCTGCTCCCCCCATTCTACGCTCGACTTCCTCCTCCCTGCAAAAATCTCAGTTTCGCTCAGAGCTACAACTTACCCAGCTGAAAACATTAACCTTCCCAGACTCCTTCGTAGCTAATAGCCAGGTGACCCAGTTCTGGTCAATGAGGCATATGCAGAAGTCCTTGGGGATTTCTGGGAAGTGTGTCACCTTCCTGATACCAGCACTTGCTCTTCTTTTCTCTTTCGGTCAGGAATGTGATCACAACTCCTGGAGATACAGCAACCATCTTTCAATCACGAGGCTAAAGTCACGTGCTATGAATGAAAAGGAAAGAAAACAGAAGTCATGGCCTTCAGTGCATGAGCATCTGTGCTGGCTGTGATATCCTGTCCCGTCTAGGACCTGCCCTTGTGTGAAAAAATCATGTATTTAACCCATGGAATCAGGATTTCCACCATCTTCCACCAAAGAGATTTTTAAAAGATCCAGTTAATTCAGGGGATACCCTAATAAAAGGTAACCAAGACTTAGGGCATTTGGAGTTGAATGGACCTGTCGCTGTTGTTGTTGAGCTCCTCAGTCATGTCTGACTCTTTGCAACCCCACAGACTGCAGCCTGCCAGAGCTCCCTGTCCTTCACCATCTCCTGGAGTTCACTCAGACTCATGTCCATCGAGTCACTGATGCCATCCAACCATCTCGTCCTCTGTCGTCCCCTTCTCCTCCTGCCTTCAACCCTTCCCAGCACCAGGGTCTTTTCCAATGATTCAGCTCTTCACATCCGGTGGCCAAAGTGTTGGAGCTTCAGCATCGGTCCTTCCAATGAGTAGTCAGGGTTGATTTCCTTTAGCATGGACTGGTTTGATCTCCTTGCTGTCCAAGGGACTCTCAAGAATCCTCTCCAACACCACAGCTCAAAAGTATCTTTATAAAAGGTTTCCACTGGAATGAACCTGTAGAGATCAACTAATTGAAACCGTTTTAAACCAATAAGAAGACCAAAGCGCAGACGAGAGATGTGCCTCAGGTCACAAAGCTGGTGCTTCAGTTCTCAGCCCAGTGCTTTCTGTGATTCCATGTGGCCTGCCTTGAAGAGAAAAAGATTGGAATGAGCTAGAGAGAGAAATATTTCTCAGATAGCCAGATAAAAGTGGCTCTGTGAGAGAATAAGCTGGATCCATATCTGGATGGAGATGTATTAAAAAAACTGTTGATATAGTCCTTTTAAGAGAAGCAAGCACTTTAAAAAGAGAGACAGAAGGGAAAAATGAAACTCACAGGCTTCTATATTCAGAAGTTGGAAACAACCGTTTATTAAGTTATTTTAGCAGTCTCCCCAGAGTAAGCTGGAAATAGCAGTGTTGGTCTTATTCTTGAAAACTGCCCTCTTCTAATTAGAGAAAAATCATTCGAAAGGCAGTTCATTGTGTAGTCCCACACTGTCTCTGTACAGAGTTTCTCTAGATATTTAGATCCTGGACCCTGGAGCCAGATTGCCTGCGTTCAAACTCCATCTCTACCACTTGCCAGATGTGTGACCTTAGGTGAGTAACCTCTCTGGATTTCTGTCTTTCCATCTATAAAATATGTATAATAATAATACTTACTAGAAGGCTGTGGGCTCAGATGGTAAAGAATCTTGCTGCAATGCAGGAGACCCCAGTATGGACCCTGGAGCCAGATTGCCTGCGTTCAAACTCCATCTCTACCACTTGCCAGATGTGTGACCTTAGGTGAGTAACCTCTCTGGATTTCTGTCTTTCCATCTATAAAATATGTATAATAATAATACTTACTAGAAGGCTGTGGGCTCAGATGGTAAAGAATCTTGCTGCAACGCAGGAGACCCCAGTTCAATTCCTGGGTCGGTCGGGAAGATCCACTGGAGAAAGGATAGCCTACCCACTCCAGTATTCTTGGCCTTCCCTTGTGGCTCAGCTGGTAAAGAATCTGCCTGCAATGCAGGAGACCTGGGTTCGATCCCTGGGTTGGGAAGATCCCCTGGAGAAGGGAAAGGCTACCCACTAGTATTCTGGCCTGTGGTACATACACATATACATAACACATGCATATATACATATGTATGTTATCATTACTATGACAGCTGTGGTCACATGTAATAGAAGCCTGGGGGTTCCAAGAAAAAGAAAATTCATGTCCCTGAGGATGTTTTGGCAAACTGATAACAAAAACACTTACATGAATGACTTCCTAGTTTAAGGAACCTCACCAAATATTTGTTGAATGAATGACTGAATGTCATCAGTCAAAGAAAGTCCCAAAGAATCTTATAAATCTCAAAAAAAGATATCTAAGGGTAATGTAGAAGTCAAAATTTTGTGTTTGTATGTTTTCTTTTTTACTAAATTTATTTATTTTTTAATGAAGGATAATTGTTTTACAGAATTTTGCTGTTTTCTGTCAAACTTCAACATGAATCAGCCATAGATTTGCACATGTCCCCTCCCTCCTGAACCCCCTTACCCTCTCCCTCAGAGACGGAACAGCTCTAACTCTGTATGACAGCCTTGGTAATCACCGTAAGGAAGTCGGGCCGTGTACAGCACACGGTGCTCAGAACACTTAGCTGTGGTGTCGACTTCCACTTGCTGGACACTCCCCACCACCCTTCTGTCCACAAGGACAAGGAGAGCAGAGAACTAAGAAGTAGGACCTGAACCACGGATACTGCCGTGTGACCTTGGGCAGGTCACATAAGCTGTTTGGGTCTGTTTTCTATCAAGAAAAATGAGAATCTTGGACTAGCTCATTACCAGGTTTTCTTTAAGTCCAAGAATTCTCAGAAATCTTCTATAGGGATAAAAGTTAGGAGATATAAATTGTGACAAATGTCACAGATATCAAGCCAAGGAAAATCAATAAGAATATCTCCAAGGCAAGTTTAGATGGTTTTGTCACTTTCAATGCACCTATCACTATTAACCTGTAGAGGTTCTACCATGATTATCACCTTACTGTTGCAGAAGAAGTATCTTTTTGCATTTAAAATATCTAAGCTATTGTAGTGACCCATGATGGGGTCACATGGCACAACATCTCTGAGGCCACACTCCCAAGAAGGAGAAAAAAGGTGGAGGAGGGGTGATTAGAAGGACTTTCAAGATGGGAAAAGAAAAAAAATGCACAAAACATCTATCAGAGAAATCCTATCAAATGCCATATCAATTCTGAAGGCGAAGGCAGAATTTTGAACAAAGGTCAAATGGCTTGGTCTAGGGGACACCTGTTCCCGTTTTGCCCTTCCTAACGTCACCCTGACTTTTCTTGCCAGTTTAGCTGAGACTGCTCCCATCCCCAGCAAGAGGACTGAGTCCTGACTGGCCCAAGCTATTCTGTATTGCCCCTCTGTCCTGGCCACAGTGATTGGTGGAGGAAAAGGTACATATTATGGAATAAATGTGACCCACCCCCCAAATTCATATATTGAAATCTAATCCCAATTCGATTTGGAGGTAGGGCCTCTTGGAGTTCATTGGGTCATGAGAATGAAGACTTCATGAACAGGATTAGCCTTCTTTATTTTATAAGCAGAGACCAAAGATCTAACTAGCTCTTTCTGCCATGTGAGGATACAGCCCAACAGAGGGCTCCCACCAAAACCCAATCATGCTGGTACCTGGAGTTCAGACTTTCAGTCCCCAGAACTGTGACAAATAAATTTCTGTAGCTTATAAGCTACCCAGTCTAAGTACTATGCTATAGTAGCCTCAACTGACCAAAATAGCACTTAAAAAATATCAGGCCAGTCAAGGGCCAATAAGACAACTTTTGGTTGAAACCAAAGAAGCCGAGTTTCTCTTTCTCATGGATATGAATGAAGATACTATCAGGGAGATGTTCACAACCGTCTTCAGACCCAAGAGGAGAGCCTGCTTGATAAAAGGACCAACATCAAAGATTCTTTTGAGTCCTAATTCAAGCCCTACACAGACCATTCAGTTACAAAGCAGAAAGAGTCCTCCTTTCCACTTCAGCCAGTTTAGGTTGAGTCTTCCATTCTTTGAGGCCAAAAACTTTCTAACTGAAGCAGTTTGCCGACTGTTGGAATGGGGGTATTAAGAGTCACTCCAAGGTGGCTGTACTAGTTTGCATTCCCACCAACAGTGTAAGAGGGGCTTCTGCACAACAAAGGAAATCACAAGCAAGGTGAAAAGACAGCCCTCCGAATGGGGGAAAACAACAGCAAATGAAGCAACCGACAAACAACCAATATCAAAAATATACAAGCAACTCTGCAGCTCAATTCCAGAAAAACAAACGACCCAACCAAAAAATGGGCCAAAGAGACAAACAGACATTTCTCCAAAGAAGACATACAGATGGCCAACAAACACATGAACAGATGCTCAACATCACTCATTATCAGAGAAATGCAAATCAAAACCACAATGAGGTACCACCTCACGCCAGTCAGAACGGCTGCGACCCAAAAGTCTACAAGCAATAAAAGCTGGAGAGGGTGTGGACAAAAGATGATTGTTAATTAAAGAAAAGTAATATCTCAAGCTAAGGAAATTAGCGCTTTTCTATGTATGGGAGGATGCAAGAGTCTGGGCTTACTGAAATCATTCCTTTGATATGTACCTCAGCTGTCTGGGACCAGCATCCTGTGTTTTTACGTCCCAGTTTTCCTCAGGGCTCACCATAGGAAGTTTAAAAGATCAGGGACACACCATCCTAAGACATCACAGGATGTCTTCTGTGGGAGAAGTAAAAGCAGGGGGTTTCTGAGATTGTGTCTGTCAAATGTCCAGCCACTTCACTGAGGGTCAGGTTGAGATTCAGTGTTCCACTGAGAAAAAAATCAGAAGTGGTAAAAAGGAAGGCAGGACTTAGGAGATGAGAATCATAAACCATTGCTCCAAAGTCCTGGGAAAGCACAATATGACTGAAGGCTGCATCAGTATCTACAGAGTCTAGCTCACTGGGGAAGTGCCTCTAGGCCACAGCAATACATGCCACCAGACAGATGATTTGTGTGTTTCCAGGTGAGTCATCAGTCCACTTGGAGGCAGAACTCAGGCAGGGTGAGAGGTCCAGGGGGAAAGTCCCACCTCCTGGGGCAGAAGTTGAGATTGGCAAGAATTAAGCAGGAGACACACTCCCCTTTAAATCAAAGTGTGGTTTCAGGTTACCCCCATCCCCAACACTTCAGCAACTCTGTGATTCAATATCCTATTTTATAAAGAACTGTGGGGCCTTCCCTGATAACTCAGTTGGTAAAGAATCCACCTGCAATGCAGGACTCTGGTTTGATTCCTGGGTTGGGAAGATCCACTGGAGAAGGAAAAAGCTACCCACTCCAGTATTCTGGCCTGGAGAACTCCCTGGACTGTATAGTCCATGGGGTAGCAAAGAGTTGGACATGACTGAGCAGCTTTCACTTTCATTTGGGGCTTCCTAGGTGGCTTAGAGGATAAAGCATCTGCCTGCAATGTGGGAGATGTGGGTTCGATCCCCAGGTTGGGAAGATCCCTTGAAGAAGGAAATGGCAACCCACTCCAGTACTATTGCCTCCGTGGACGGAGGAGCCTGGTAAGCTACAGTCGATGGGATGGCAAAGAGTTGGACATGACTGAGCAACTTCACTTCAGGCCAAAATACTGGAATATTCTTTTTATGTATGGTTTTACTCATCTAGTTTTGTGTGTGCTTGGTCTTCATTGCTGCACTGGCTTTTCTCTAGGGAAGGTGTATGGGCTTCTCATTGCGGTGGCCTTTCCTGTTGAGGAGCTCAGGCTCTAGGGCACATCAGCTCAGTAGCTGCAGTTCCTGGGCTCTGGAGCACAGGCTCAGTAACTGTGGCCCACGGGCTTGTTTGCTCCGCATCACATGGGATCTTCACAGATCAGGGGTCAAACCTGTGTCTCCTGCTCAGGCAGGTGGGTTCTTTCCCACTGAGCCACCAAGGGAAGCACCTGGAATATTCCTGAATATAACTCCAACAAGGGAAGTGACTTGCATCTTTTTGTTAACTGCTCCATTCCCAGCACCCAGCATAGTGTCGGACACATAAAAGTTGTTCAATAAACACTTGTCCGAAGAATGGGGTCCTTAGCAGCCTGTTAGTTTCCAAGCTATGAAAGGGGGCTTTGGCTGCAATGGGAGAAGTGAAGCATCCCACAGGAAAGATTGGGCTACTGCATGTGGAAAGGGAAAGATTGACGGGCATGCAGGCATAGCCACTTCATTCTTGGCAATAGGGAAAACTCTAAATCCCATTTTCTAGGGAAGAGATTGATGGGAGAGTCAGAGTTGACATTTGGCCAATACAGATTAATTCAGCTGTACTGGTTGTTTACAGCTGAATGGTCAGTGCCATTGCTATAGGAGTTTAGTTAGGAGTGCTGATCGATCAGTCGTGTCTGACTCTTTGCGACCCCATGGACTGTAGCCCACCAGGCTCCTCTGTCCATGGAATTCTCCAGGCAAGTATACAGGAGTGGGTTGCCATTCCCTTCTCCAGGGGATCTTCCTGACCCAGGGATCAAACTCAGGTCTCCCGCACTGCAGGCAGATTCTTCACCATCTGAGCCACCAGGGAATCCCTGCCATTGCTATACTATTGTGACATATTTGGAATATCATCCAAGGGAGAATGAGTCCTGTTCTTTGGAAAGTACTCTCTGGTCTGGACAGTATGTCTCCTGGGCCTGGGCAGGGTTAAGCCTGCAGGTGAATCCATCATGGCCAAGGGCTGAATCAAGATAGCAAAGGCAGGTAAGGTAGGAGCAGGTGCTATTGCCGATGCCAGGATACTTCAGTAGCCATAATGCTTTGGGGCCCTGGGATTAAATTCAATACAGGGCAAGAGTAGTCTAAATCTTAAAATTTTTGGAAATTTTGTATATGTAGTATAATACCCTTTGCACTACAAAATTATGAATGCTTCCACCTGCCCCCAAAATAGACATTCTGAGTAAGACATCCATGAGAAAAAAATTCCTTACTCCGCTTGTCACTGGGCTCTTCATTCTTACTTTGGGGATGTTGATCCTGGACAGTTCTCTTACTTGAATCTCCAGATTCAAGATTATTCACGTATTCATTCAAATGATGTACTTTGAGTTTATCTACTGGAGTAACAATAGTGAACAAAAGATATAAATCCCATCATTTACAGAATGTGTAGTCAAGTAAGAAAGATAATAAGTGTAAATAAGTAAGCAAAGAAGATGGGGTCACTTAGACAGTGAGAAGTGCTATAAAGAAAATAAAACAGGGAAATAGGGTAGAGAGTCTCTATGGTAGAGGGAGATGCTTTAGGTAGAGTAGCAGCGAGGTATAGTTTGAGCCTAAACCAGGAAGAGAGAAGGGAGCAAGCCCAGCAGATACTTGGGGAAAGAGGGTTTGGGAATAAATGACAAGCAAGTGCAAAGTCCCCAAGGAAGAAACCGAAAGGGGGCTGGTGTGGCTGGACCATCGCAAGGAAAGGAAGAGGTGAGGGAGGAGAGGGGGGCAGGGGCTAGACTGTGCCAGGTTTGGGAGTCAGGCTTAGGAATTAGGACATTAATTAAGGTTTTATGAAAAGTCTGAGGATTGTAAGTAAACGAGTGGTCTTATCTGACTTATTTTAAAAGACCATTCCTGGGTGGCTAACATGCAATAGGGGATGAGTGTGGAACCTGAGAGACAGTCAGGAGGCTGCTGCAGGACTCTGGGCAAGAGTGACTCAGGAGGTAAGGGTGGCAGTGGGCCTGAGAGAAGAGGGAAGACTCTCCTCGGGACCTCTTAGCATCTTGTTAGAATAGTGTTAGAACTTTCCTTATATTCACATCAAAAACAGAAACAATAGCTCTGAGAATTAACCACCTCCTAGGCACTGATGTCCTAAGCATGTTCCTCACATTCAAGCTCATCTCATCCTCTCAACAAACTCATGAGGGAGGTTGTTATGGTCTACATTGTGTTGCCCCAAATTCGTATCTTGAAGCCTTAACCTCCAATGTGACTGTATTTGAAGATAGGACCTTTAAGGAGATAATTAAGGAGGCAATTAATTATGACCTTAAATGAGCTCATAAGTGAAAGTGAGAGTCACTCAGTCATGTCCGACTCTTTGCAACCCCATGGAATTCTCCAAGCCAGAAATCTGGAGTTGGTAGCCATTCTCTTCTCCAGGAGATCTTCCCAACTGAGGGATCAAACCTAGGTCTCCCGCATTGCAGGCAGATTCTTTATCAGCTGAGCCACAAGGGAAGGCAAAGAATACTGGAGTAGGTAGCCTATCCCTTCTCCAGCAGATCTTCCCAACCCAGAAATTGAACCAGGGTCTCCTACATTGCACGCGGATTCTTCACAAACTGAGCTATGAGGGAAGCCATCAATTCAGTTCAGTCACGTCTCTTTGTGACCCCGTGAATCGCAGCACACCAGGCCTCCCTGTTCATCACCAACTCCCAGAGTCTATCAAACTCATGTCCATCGAGTCAGTGATGCCATCCAGCCATCTCATCCTCTGTCATCCCCTTCTCCTCCTGCCCCCAATCCCTCCCAGCATCAGGGTCTTTTCCAATGAGTCAACTCTTCACATGAGATGGCCAAAGTATTGGAGTTTCAGCTTTAGCATCATTCCTTTCAATGAATACCCAGGACTGATCTCCTTTAGGATGGACTGGTTGGACCTCCTTGCAGTCCAAGAGACTCTCGAGAGTCTTCTCCAACACCACAGTTCAAAAGCATCAATTCTTCGGTGCTCAGCCTTCTTCACAGTCCAACTCGCACATTCATACATGATCACTGGAAAAACCATAGCCTTGACTAGATAGACCTTTATTGGCAAAGTAATGTCTCTGCTTTTCAATATGCTATCTAGGTTGGTCATAACTTTTCTTCCAAGGAGTAAGCGTCTTTTAATTTCATGGCTGCAGTCACCATCTGCAGTGATTTTGGAGCCCCCAAAAATAAAGTCTGACACTGTTTCCACTGTTTCCCCATCTATTTCCCATGAAGTGATGGGACCGGATGCCATGATCTTCGTTTTCTGAATGTTGAGCTTTAAGCCAACTTTTTCGCTCTCCTCTTTCACTTTCATCAAGAGGCTTTTGAGTTCCTCTTCACTTTCTGCCATAAGGGTGGTGTCATCTGCATATCTGAGGTTATTGAGATTTCTCCCGTCAGTCTTGATTCCAGCTTGTGTTTCTTCCAGCCCAGCATTTCTCATGATGTACTCTGCATAGAAGTTAAATAGGCAGGGTGACAATATACAGCCTTGACGTACTCCTTTTCCTATTTGGAACCAGTCTGTTGTTCCATGTCCAGTTCTAACTGTTGCTTCCAGACCTGCATATAGATTTCTCAAGAGGCAGGTCAGGTGATCTGGTATTCCCATCTCTTTCAGAATTTTCCACAGTTTATTGTGATCCACACAGTCAAAGACTTTGGCATAGTCAATAAAGCAGAAATAGATGTTTTTCTGGAACTCTCTTGCTTTTTCCATGATCCAGCAGATGTTGGCAATTTGATCTCTGGTTCCTCTGCCTTTTCTAAAACCAGAGTATGTATAGTTTCTATATTTTATACTGACCTGGATTGCTGATGATGGAATCAAGTCAGGTTCATAGGCAGACAGGGTGAATCATACCCACTGTGTACATTTCATGTGGAAATCAAGTACTTCATGAGCATCTGCGAGGTGACAGACACTATACCAAGCACTGGGGGTTCAGTGATGCAGGTGACATTTTACTACAGAAGCATGAGAGGAAGTCTGGATGAGCAGGAGAGGAGCCATTTGGGGCCTGAGCCTACTGCGGATGCCATTTCCCTGTCTTCTTCTGCAAGGGTATTCTTTTACTCTCTAGTTGCACCTTTCTGTGGAAATCAGAAGACCTACCATGTATGCACATAATTATGTGATTTTGTAAAGACATTTTTCCTTACCTTTTAAAAAATAATCCCGCTTATTTCTTTCTTTGTTTTTGGCCGTGCTGGGTCTTCGTTGTCGCATAGGCTACCCTCTGGTTGTGGGGCATGGCTGCATATGGTGGTGGCTTTTCTTGCTGCAGAGCACAGGCTCTAGGGCACGTGGGCTCCACTGGTTGCGGCACGTGGGCTCAGACTCGGGAGCACAGCCTCAA
The DNA here is from genome assembly GCA_006410675.1 of Oreotragus oreotragus. Taxonomy (NCBI): domain Eukaryota; kingdom Metazoa; phylum Chordata; class Mammalia; order Artiodactyla; family Bovidae; genus Oreotragus; species Oreotragus oreotragus. Next base: position 244,828 of record SJYX01024519.1, read on the forward strand.
CAGTTGTGGCGCACAGGCTTAGCTGCTCCGTGGCATTTGGGATTTTCCCAGACCAGGGATTGAATTCATGTCTCCTGCACTGGCAGGTGCATGCTTTACCACCGAGCCACCAGGGAAGCCCTCCCAATCTTTACATTGTAAATTATAAATACATCCTGTTGGGAAGTAGATGTCATGAAACAATGAATTGCAAACATTTAAAATTTAAACCAATGCTTGTCAATCCCGATTGTGTGTTAGATTATCTGGAGAGCATTAAGCATATCCTGTTCTTGCCACTCTTCCTCCAGAGTCCGATTTAATTTGTCTGAGATGAGGCCAGTGCATTGGTTTGGTTGAGTGAACGGGTGGATAGATGAATCAGTGAAAGGATGAATGAAAACTTGATAATGTATTAAGGAGGGCATCTGAGCCAGGCAAATTGAAGGGCAAGGAGAGTAAAATGAAGCCAGAGATCATAGACATGCCTGAACTATAATGCCATAAAGCCCTGTGAACATGTGAACCTGAAACCAAATCTGAGCTTTGTGCTCTTTAGCAGCTGAAGCAAAGGGAAACAATCACATGGATAATGACTCTGATGCCCATTAGATTAAAAACCTCTCTTGTCATCTATGAAAGCCAGATGTTTTCAGGACCAAGACTAGCCAGGAGAAATAAAGAGGACCCCTGGTTATGAGGAGTGGGATATTTGTAACACATTTAGAGAAAACAAAATGCAATTAGTCTTTCAGAGTGGAGGTAAAACCTTTTGGGTGATTTGAATGCTGGACAGTGAAGTCTCTAGACCCTAAAGGAGAATTGGCCTTTGTTAGGTATCTTCTATTCATCTCTGTAGGTTACTTCCTACAACCAAGCTTCACTTCATTGCCTCCAGCCTTACGTGTCCTTCACATGACCACATCACCTGTCACTAACCTCTTACTAAAGTTGATTTAACCATACTGGCCAACTCACTGTCCCTGGAACATACCAACCTTGGTCCAATTTTATGACCTTACATTTTTTATTTCCTGTGCCTGGAATGCTTTTCCCCTTTATTTTTGCATGGTCAACAATTCATCATTCAAAATTTAGTTAAATCTCCTTCTTCACCTCCTTATGTAACTCTATGTCCTTCACTTATGCTGATCGTTTTCACTATATTACTCCACTTCCCTTTTTTTCTAAAGCACCTGAAATTTATCTTCATGATTCATTGGTTTAATTATTGTCTTCTCTACTCCTCAAGTCTTCTTGCTCACTACTGTATTCCCAGTGCCTAAAATGGTGTTTGACACTGTAATTGGTCAATAAATATTAATTGAATGAATGTATCAAGTTTTTCATGAATCTTTGCTGATTGGCAGTTACCCTATGTGTTTGGTTAAACATAGAGCCAGACCCTTTCGGTCAACCAAATTGTAAATACGACTGATATCCTCTCATTAAAGAGGAAGACACAGATCAGGATCCCTGGCCATATTCAAGGCCACCTCTCATCTTGTTTGGAGACCAGTTTTGGAGACCATGTTTTTTTGTGAGGCTTCATTACTCTCTTCCCACTTTTAAATTCATAGGCAGTAGCCTGAAACTATATGATTTCAGTGGTGGTTTCTTCCACGTCTTTTTGTTTTGTAATCAAATTTTTTATGTTTAAACTCCAGATCCTAAGCAAATGTACATGAAGCTTCAATTTTTACATTCAGTGAGGCTGTAGGAGAGCTTTGTAATGTCTCCGAGCCTTGATTCCACTTTTGAAAAATAGGGTTATGGTAATAGTATATATCATATAAGGTTGAGAATAAGAGGAAGTAATCCTTAAGAAGCACTTAGTATAGTACCTGACACTGAGGATGCATTCAGGAGAACTTATTGATGATAATAGTAATATTAATAATGCCAGTTACAGTATTGGTTTATTAACTATTATTATTCTTATTATTACTTTCTCCCTGCCCCTTCTTCTAACATACTGTTTTGGGAAGTGACATCACCATTGAACTGATTTTACAGGTTTCCTGAATATATGTACCAATCTGACTTGAATTAATCAAAATTATATTCCAAACACTTGGTAAACACCTTAGGTCATTTCAGTGCACTAACTCCCAGTGGAAACTCTTGTTTTTGTTCAAAGAGACAGTTTTCCTAGTGGCATGACTTCTTACCTTTTCTCCACCTTTCCTGACTTGCCCCGGCTGCAGAGGAGAAAGCCAAGAAGGAAGCGGAAGAAAAGGCTCGCCTGGCTGCAGAGGAGAAGCAAAAGGAAATGGAAGCCAAAAGCCAAGCTGAAGAAAGTGCATCTGGCAAAGCTGAGAAAAAGACACCTGGGGAAGCCAAGAATCAAGTCAACGGAACACGAACAAATAAAAACAACAACCCCCATGGGAAAAATTCCAAAACTGAAAAGTCATCGGGAGAAAAGCAGCAGAATGGTGAGTAGAATCGTGCTGGTGAAAGGCTCTTTTCAGGGTGTTAATGACATGATGAATGGACGCTGGCAAAGAACTGCCCCTGCAAGGACAGCTCAGAGAGCAGGACCGCCTGGCCAGCTCAGCTGCTGCTGATCTCACCGCCCTGAGCTGTGGATCCCATCAGGATCCCATCAAAGGCAGCCAGAAGTTTGATTGGGCCATTGTCTCTGGGGAGATTTATACCTTTGGGCCCTCCCCAGCTGTACTGGAGACACTGGCTAATGCCTGCTTTCTAAAGGAGAAATCCATATTAGCAATCCCAGTACAATTTCTGAGTGCTTAGCGTCAGAATGGATGAATGGATGTATGTACCTTCCCCTGGGAGGGCCAGGACTCATGTCTGTGTAAGGTCTGTTCAGTCTGGGGATTGCAAGATGTAGTAAATGTCAAAGAAAACTTTAAGAAGAGGTGGTGTCTAACCTGGATTTTAAATGCAGAAATTTGGGACTTCTCAGCCATAGAGAATAAGATGAGCTAAGGCACAGGGGCATGGAATTGGTTACCTTGTTTAAGGGAAGAGCAGGAAGTTCAGAGTCACTGGAGCTTACAAGTGCCAGCTTGTGGTGAGGTTGTTAGGCAATCCAACAGACCTGGATTCAAGTCACAGCTATGCCTCTCACTTTTTCTGGTCTTGGCCACTGTCTCTGTAAAATGTGCATAGTCATAGTTGCTCACAGCGTGGGCCCCTTGTGAGCTTCCAACAGTAATAATGATAGCAAAAACAACAACAAAACAACTAGCATTTATTGATTATATACCAGATGCTGGCTTCAGTTCTCTCTTGGGAATTCTGTGGCAGTTTAGGAGTGTTAGAACTCAGTGCTTCAACTGCAGGGGGTCCAGGTTTGGTCCCTCGTTGGGGAACTAAGATCCTACAAGCCACACTGCGAGTTAGCTGTGCTTGTGTTTAGTCCTGTCCCATCTTTGTCACCCTGTACAATGGAGCCCACAGTGCCCCTCTGTCCATGGGAATTTTTCAGGCAAGAATACTGGAGTGGGTTGCCATTTCCTCCTCCAGGAGATTTTCCCGACCCAGGGATTAAACCTGTGTCTCCTGCGTCTCCTGCATTGGCAGGTGGATTATTTACCACTGAGCCCCCTAGAAAGCCTGCAAGCTGCACAGCTCGGCCAAAAAATAAATTAAAAAGACCATACTTTAAAAAGTTTTTTAGTAAATAAATAAATTCTCTCTTTACATATTCACTGTCTTATCTACCTGGTAGATCCAGGTGATCTCTGAATGATCTAGCTATGACAGTATGCTGCTCAGGTAAATGAAAAGTATGTCGAAAGTGCTTAGCATAACACTCCCCAAGTGTTTTTGCAACTGACATATTAACATGTAGAATCAAAAAACAATGTTTTAATGCATAAAATAATGCAAATAGCTCATATGAACTAGCCAGTTTTTCTTTTTCATGGAACACTATTTTTACTTGAAAGACCAACTAACAGATAATAATTATTCAAAAGCTGGGAATCTGTTATAGTGGAGCTCTGATTGTGGCGAGGCTGATAAAATGAAAGTAAGCTAGCCAAGTCACAGAAAATAACTGATAGTAATTTTCCCAATGATAAAATTTAAGCTCTTAAGCCAAAAACAATAATGAAATTAGAATTTTTGAAAACCTGCATCCACTACCATGAGCTTGACAGTTTTCTAATTCTGTACATAAAAGCTTTTCATATCAATGGCAATAGTAGTAAAAGTAATTTTTGTTACTGTACAGTAAAATTAGGTCAACATTTAAAATATCTGAATAACTCAGTGAACCTATTTTTTTTCCAAATGAATAATGCAAAGTGTTACCAGATCACGCTTCGGTAAAAGAAACAAGCATAAAAGTTCAAGCCAGTTCACTGGATTTTAATGTAATGGAGTACAAAAATTTTTTTAATGTAATTTCAGATTCCACATTGCAACTAGCCTCTATAAACCTGCCATTTGTCCAGTTTAGGGATAGTATCAAAAAACAATACCCATAATTATCTGAAAAGGCTATTAATATACAAGAATGTTATTCATATTCTTCAACTAAAACAATATATGGTAACAGACAATGCAGAATCAGATATGATAATCCAGTTTTTCTTTTCTCAAACCAGATATTAAAGAGACTTGTGAAAATATAAAACAAGCCCATGCTTCCCAAGGAAGTATCTTTTGTTTTGGAAACTCCGGTTATTTTTTATTTTTAAAAAATGTTATCTATGTGGACATTTAATTGACTTTACTATTGTTATTGGTAACTAAATTGATAAATAACTATTTTGCAATTTTCTCAGTTTAAATTTCTTAACATGGTAAATACTGATAGGTGAAACCTATATGAACAAAAGCTCTTTGAGGTCCTTAATGATTTTTAAGAGCATAAAGGAATCCTATGATTAAAGCTCTTGAAAACATAGATTTAAATTATTGTGAGATGATAGGAAATTCTACTTGTTCAGAGCCCAGCATCCATAAGACCCAGGCCCAGCCTCCTCCAAATCCCAATGATGAGATCATCCTTACTGACAAGCAGATGCCACAAGGGACATTTTCGCTCGGGCTGTAAACAATCAGGGTGAGGCTGATAAAATAATTTGTTTCAGGGTCTATATTTAGCTGGTACACATTGGCCCCACCATAACAGTAATTAAAATACTGAAATAACTTTTTACCATTTGGTTAAAAGCTACTGTCTGCCACCACCTAACAGAAATTTCCCACCCCCCACTATCTGCTGCTGCTGCTGCTGCTAAGTCGCTTCAGTCACGTCCAACTCTGTGTGACCCCACAGACGGCAGCCCACCAGGCTCCCCCGTCCCTGGGATTCTCCAGGCAAGAACACTGGAGTGGGTTGCCATTTCCTTCTGGACAATGCTATATCAGTTATTCACACTTTTGAATATCAACCTTCCTCAGCTTCTCCCTCAAGGAAGAGAAAAAATGAGGCAAACTGATTTCAACAGGACAACATTCCAGAGGTCTGAACACTGACTGGAAACACTGTGATGCCCAAGTCACTAGGTCCTGGAGACAGACCCTATCAGCAAAACAGGCCTGCCGCTGAAGAGCGAGTTACACGCCAAACCAACGAGAGCTGCCGGAAGTGGCTGGGGGACCGCCAGCTTGCCTACAAGGTGGGGATGAGCCGTGACCATGTCTAAGCCCCGATCCAGGAGGGAGCTCCTGGTAGCTCAGCCCAGTCTTTGAAGAGGAGCTCCAGACTCAGCTTTGCAGGACCACACAGAGCCAAGCAGGGGAAACATCCTAAAGTGGGGAAAGCTGAAACTGATGCTTAAAATCTAAGGTCCTCATGAATTCTGTTTCAGAAGTTACATACCTGTGGAGTAATACCAGTAACCAACATCAAAGTCAACCTGTAACAAGGAAAATTACGGGGAAAAATTTTTCCCTTTGACTTTCCCTTGTAGGTACTCAAAATGAAAATGGTCATGGCTGGGAAGGCAAGGTGGAGCCTCACCCCCGCTCGGACCCCCAACACTCCCAGTCAGACTTAAGCAAGAACACCTCTTCATGACCCCAAAGGTTCATATGAAATCAAAATGCAGAAATCCAAGGGGAAAGAGAGAGAGAAGGAGAAATAAAGCCTTTCCTTTAATTCATTGGGTGATGTATCTTCTCACTATTTAATCGCAATACAGATGTTTCACAAATCTCCATCTTCTTTTCTAACTTCCACTCCTTTATACATACAGGTCTTTATGCCTTGAGCATCCTAACCCTTTCTCCAAAATTTGAAGTTGAAATCCAACCCTGATCTCTCAGTGATCAGTTCAATACCTCTTTCTCCATGAAAATTTCCCCGAGCACAGGCACATACCTCCTCAGCTGCAAGTCCACCCTCTGTTGACTTTCCCCCGCACACGCTTTTCAGTTCTTTCTTATGGCACTTACCATACTCTGCCTTGGGATGGGTTACCTTTGTCCATGTCTTCATCCCCATACTGGACTATGAACTCGTAGGCAAGGACTACATGCCCTCCTTTGCATGTCTCTCAGCACCATGCATAGAATCTGGCATTGTCTCTTGATTAAATCAACAAATGCACGAATGAATGGATGGAAGGAAGGAACAATGGTGTAATGTTAAGCTCCTGCCTGGTGAGTCAGTTCTTACATCTCCCTACTGGTTATGTCTCTCCCTGGATCAGGCAGATGCTAGGCTCAGCAATATCCCTGTTTCCTTATCATTTACATCCTGACTAACTCCATCTACCTCCTTCAAATCTGGTGGATGAAGACTCAGGGATGCCTTGAAACATGAGGAGATTCATCTGGGTCATTTCTGGGCTCTGGAGGAAATTTTTAGTTCTGTTTTCTCTATCCAAAGAGGAATACTGCAACCACCTTATGCACACATGTAAGCAGGCTCTAGATTTCAAACCCCAGCTCCAGGATTTATTAAGAGTGACTTGTGATTTGTATTTCACCACTCTCTCTTTTGATGAGAACAGATGTTATTTGTCTCTAACTCCCAGACACCTGGAACTAGAGAAATTCCCAGTGCCCACTTAATTACCACTGAACAAGCAGTGCCCATTAGAACTCTTTACCTACAAGGCATGTTTCTGCCCAAACTTGAGGAAGCAGGATCAGTTATACTAGTGAGCACAGTGACTGCCATAAACTGGCATGGTCCCCTTTATCTTGGGGAAGACGGCATGGATGAAATCCCAAGGCATGGAATCACCTTCTCAATCGATAGTAGAAAGTGAAGGGACTCTGAAACCCTGAATTAAGAGAATGGATTGTTTGGGCCTTGCTGTTTAGTCATGTGTCCCTCCCCTGAGGGTCCCCATAGGAGTGGGGAGAGAGGCTTGGAAGGAGAAAGGGCCTGCAGGCACTTTGCAACTTGAGTCTTCTGCCACGGACCAGTGAGGAAGTGGGGCAAGACATGTTTTTTCCAGAAGAGAAGCACATTTATAAAACCAATAGCTCCTTCTTGTTCCTCTGAATAAACAAGATCTGAAGCTCTAAAAAGGAGCAAGCAGTGCCCTTTGCCAAAGATAGCAAATACCTACATTCCAAGAGCATCTTCACATTTAGCCACATTGCTAAAAACGACACCCAAATATGCCCCAAAGGGAAACCAAGGCTCCCCTTTTGCTGTTCAACAAGCGTGGGAAACTGTGAGTTCCATAAGAGCTTCAACCAAGAGAGGCTTTTAGTCGGTTTTTTTTTTTAAGCCCTAAATAGCTGATTTGTACAAGACTCCCAGCCTTGCTGAATGCTAATGACAGCCAGAACCAGTCTGGGGAGGGTGACACGGTTTGTGCATCGTCCACCACTCCCAGCACAGCCGCTGAGTGCCACATGCCAGGGCCTTCAAAGGCTTGATCCCAAGTCAGCTGCCCACAAAGATTCCCTACAACCCACTCTCAGATCCACAGCCTAGGAATCCGTGCCAGGACCCAGGGAGGCCATCCATGTTTTACAGAACTGACATGGCCCAGGAATGCAGAGACCACACGGTCACGTGGAGCACCCACTGCATCCAGGGCTGCAGAACTTGATCCAACCGGTGGAGGAGAGTGAGAGAGAGAAAGAAAGCAAAGAATCCAGACCCACAGATCTGGGTCCTGCTCCTGGCTCTGCCACTTGCTGCCTTTGTGACTTCACCAAGGGTAACATTCAACTATGTAACAACCAAAACGGCAAGCCCATGTGGCAGAGATTGCTGTGTGTTCACTGAATACGCTTCCTTTTCCTCCTGGGCAACCAGCTACACTATGTTTTTCAGCCTCCCTTGTTGTTAGGGAACACCACACAGCTGAGTTCCTGCCAATAAAACATGGCAGAAATTATGTGCTCCACTTCTAATCCAGGCCCATGAAAACTCCCCGTGAGGTCCTCCACATTCTCTCTCTTCACATATCTGCCAGCTGCAAGCAGAGGGTCCAGCGGAAGGCTGCTAGTCCCAAGCCCGTGTCCTTGGGTGGAAGGAAGACTGCCAGGTCACTAGGAACTTCCACGCTGGTCACTGGATAAGTGAGGAATACATTTTTATTGGTTAAAGCCGCTGAGGTGTGGAAGCTGGTACTGCAGTTAGCTTTCCTTACTCTAAATAAAATAGGCATCAACCAATCAGAAGGACTCTGACCATTATGCTGTACCAACACACTTAGTATATTCCTGAGGGATATTACCATGCAACTTACTTCCGAAACTTCTTCATTTCCTCATTGGTGAGATAGGAATGTCATTGTCTACTTAATAAGATTATTATAAGGACTGACTGAGATCATGTATGTACAGCATCTAAGCACAGTANACACACTTAGTATATTCCTGAGGGATATTACCATGCAACTTACTTCCGAAACTTCTTCATTTCCTCATTGGTGAGATAGGAATGTCATTGTCTACTTAATAAGATTATTATAAGGACTGACTGAGATCATGTATGTACAGCATCTAAGCACAGTACTTTGCCCATAGCTGACTGAACTGGAGGGATTTCATTGAGTTCCTTCTCATTGTAGTTCTCAGGTTCCTTATTTGTACAGTGAAAATTATTCCAAATAGCCTGAATTTTCTCTTCCTCTCTTATATTTTCAACCACAATCATCCAGTCCATAAGCAAAGCAGTCCCCCACCACCAGCCCACCACAGTAAGTACTTCTGTCATTTTTAAACAGCTTTATGGAAATTGGTTCCTTCTGGGTAAATATGAGCTCCAGAGGAGGCCAAGACGATGATGGAAGGGCATCTTCTTTGGTGCCAGATGGAGATACAATGAGCCCAGTCATAGAGATGGGCCCCAGATTCTTTTAAGAGACCAAAATACACCAGTTACAAGGTTTGAGGGCCTGAGAACACATCTATAATCCTGAAAGCCAATACTAACTGTGATTAGATTCTACAAGGACTTAAACATTGATGTAACACAGTCATTAAAGGTTCAGAACTGTTGTCAAACCACATGCACAACCAATCCCTTTCTCATAGCGTGCTAACAGTGTTGTGGATGCTGCTGCTGCTGCTGCTAAGTCGCTTCAGTCGTGTCCAACTCTGTGCAACCCCATAGATGGCAGCCCNAAGATCACCCCAGGAAGCAAGGGAGGCCATCATTTGACTTGCCCAGCCTGTTAGCAGCCAGGTTCTGGAGCCTGCTCATGACTAGTTGACTCTGTATTCAAGTATCATAGTCTGGCAAATATATTCAATTTAATAAGAATTTATAATAGAACTGTTGAAGTTTTAGTGCATGCATGCTCAGTTGTGTTCAACTCTTTGTGACCTCATGGACTACAGCTCGCCAGTCTCCTCTGTCCATGGGATTCTTCAGGCAAGAACACTGGAGTGGGTTGCCACTTCCTTCTCTAGGGCATCTTCTCGACCCAGGGATTGAACCTAGATCTCCTGCATTGCCAGCAGATTCTTTACCATCTGGGCCACCTGGAAAGCCCTAGAGAGCAATATAAAACACTCCTTTCTTCCCCTCCCAAGGAATGAACCAACTGAGAGAGAGATTCAAGAATCAAAAAGTGGTCAGAATGTGGAGCTGTGAAGTGAAAAACAGAGAGTTGGTCTGCTGAGCATGGGCTTCTCACATATGGCCTAAACTAGGCTTAGTCCACCAGATACCAGCAGAGCAGATGGGCTCAGGTATCGCCCCATCACGCCACTGTGGTAATAGAAAAGGGGTTGGGGGTGTCTTGTGGAAAACACTTCTTAAAGGGGGTTGAGGGCTGGACAGTGGGTGGCTGGGCTGAACCATGCATATTCAACTCTTCCTTTTAGATAAGCATCTCCTTCCCAAAGGAGGAGTACATAAGGGCTGTGAGAAAGGCAAGATGTGTTTCTTTTCTACTTTTTTCCTGTTAGGAATGTGGGTTTAAAATGCCTTTTCCTTAACTGAAAAAAAAAAAAAAAAGTCATTATTATGTCAGTAACACTCATGGAATGCATAACATGTGCCAGACATTATNAGATGTGTTTCTTTTCTACTTTTTTCCTGTTAGGAATGTGGGTTTAAAATGCCTTTTCCTTAACTGAAAAAAAAAAAAAAAAAAAAGTCATTATTATGTCAGTAACACTCATGGAATGCATAACATGTGCCAGACATTATAGGTGGGATTTTATACACATTAAATCATTTAAAAATCTTAACAACTGTATGAGGTAGATATACTCATTTCCATTTTGTAGATGAGGAAACTAAGACTCAGAGAGGTTAAATCACTTGCTTAAGCCCAAGAAAACATTCAGTAGAGATTTTAGGCCAAATTCCAGAATAATGTGGATCCAAATTCTATCTTCTTTCGCCCGCGTGACCCCATTTGAGAGGTTCAGCGCTGTTGGGAAGAGCCAGAAATCAGAAGAACATTGAGACTCAACTTATGTCCAGAAAGTGTTTATGATCTACTTCTTCCAGGGGTTGGCATACTCTTTCTATAAAGGATCAGATAGTAAATGTTATGCGTTGCTGCCATTTGGTCTCTGTTGCAACTACTTAACAGAGACCTGTTTTAGCACAAAAGCAACCGCAGATAACATGTAAACAAATGAGAATGGTTGTGTTGCAATAAAGCTTTATTTATGAAAATTTAGATTCTCATATAACATTAAATAACCTTCTCTTTTTTATCAACTGTTTAATAATACAAAAACTGTTCTTAGGTCATGGGCCATATACAACCAGGCAGTGGGGTCAGGTTTGGCCCCTGGGCCATAGGTATATGGTCAGGAAATGAAACCAATGAATACAAATATGCTGGTCACAAAGGAGGTTATACATTCTATGAGACAGGTATAAATTAATACCCAGAGAGGGCAGAGGTGACAATAATTTATCAATATTTTGAAGATAATTAGGGGAGAGCCTGAAAGGCACAAATAGGAGTCCAAATTTTCAACTAGGCTGGGTTGATTCACAACTGTGTGTACTTCCTAAAATAAGCACTGGTCTGCCATTTCCCTTAACAATTAAGTATTAAATGAGAGGTGGGAAAAGAAATCAATTTTGAGCAATAATAAGAAAGGCGGATGGTGGTTCGGGACCGAGTTGCAGCAGCCTAATTAAAATGATTTGTAACTGCACAGAAAGGCTCTTTTGTTTCCCCCCGTTTATTGAATAACAGCTCATATCAGCCGTTAGGCCATTTTCAACCCATGGGAAATTCCTAATAGATTCCGTTCAAGGAACATCATCAGACAAACATATGTCACTTTCCTGGCACCCTTCTTTGTGGCCGCCCAAGATGCTTTTAGGATAGAGCTGAAGGACATTGGTTCATTGGGTTTCTAGAGGTTTGAGCCTCTATCGGCAATTGTGAGAACCCCTAAGCTTTGGTCTCCATCAAGGCACTTTCCCTCTCAGCCTCCCCAACCCTGATGAGGAGAAGGCAGGCTGCCATGGGCTGCTGGCCAGCATCCAGCACACCTAACCTCTCCTGCTGACTTCCTGGCTTTGCTGCAACTGTGGGTAAAGCTCCAGTGCAAGGCAACCCTGAAAGCTTAAAGTATTGGGCTTTAGGAGTATGAAGGCTCACTGAGGAAAGAAAGAGCATTTTTCTGCAAGGAATTGGTTTGACTGCGAGGCTCAATATCATCCTTGAGTTCATCTCTGGCATCCTTAAAACAGAGAAAAGCCAGTGTTTGGACTGTTCCATGGGTCGCCAAAGGAATCCATCTGTTTTGGCCATTGGTGGTGGTGCTAACCATGCGCTGCACTGAGACTCCTGCTCGCACTTTGGCCAGAGTTGGCTCCCCTTCCCCCAAGCTTAGAATTTGTCACATTCCATTAAAACTACTTACTTTGTATTGCAAAACTACTTAGAATGTATTGCAACCTAATTATCTTGAATTATCCTTAGATAATTATCTTGAATTATCCTTGAATTAGCCTTACATAACCATTTCTTTATAAATGAGTAGACCAAAGGCATTTAGAAATGGCAACAGTAAATGGAAGTCTGAAATGTCGAACTTAAACTTCTTAGGGAAGTTGCAAAATACAGTACTTGAGAACTTGGCCTCTAAAATCAGACCCATATGTGTATGTTATGGTCAATTACTTTACTTGTGCTTCAGGTTCCATAGCTATAAAATTGAGATGTTGATACAAGTCTCACATCCATTCTCCATTAGTCTATTTAATATTTAAGCAAAATGGTCAGTTGGTCATTTGTCAGATCAATGATTTAAGCCAAATCTAAAGTAGCCAACAGGAGCAGTTTCGCTGCAGAGGGAGCTACTTCTGCAAAGTTTGTGAGGGATGGGGCCTGAGAGTATGTGAAACACGTGAAGACTGGCAGCCCATTGCAACTCAACACAGTTGGCCTGACCAGTGTGTGAACGTGCAGTGAACTCAAGGCAAAATTCAAATTTGGAAGACATCTTCAATCGTTTGGTGACTTATTATTCAGCATATTGATCACTTAGTGAATGAATCTTTGATGAATCTGTCTACTTTCAATAATAGTACCTTCATAATGGGATTGCTGAAATTTAGTGAAATGATGCCAGAGAAGGCAGTGGCACCCCACTCCAGTACTCTTGCCTGGAAAATCCCATGGACAGAGGAGCCTGGTAGGCTGCAGTCCATGGGGTCACTAAGAGTCAGACATGACTGAGCAACTTCACTTTCACTTTTCACTTTCATGCTGTGGAGAAGGAAATGGCGACCCAATCCAGTGTTCTTGCCTGGAGAATCCCAGGGACAGAGGAGCCTGGTGGGCTGCCGTCTATAGGGTCTCACAGAGTTGGACACGACTGATGCGACTTAGCAGCAGCAGCAGCAGCAGTGAAATGATGCATGCAAAGCATTTAGCATACTGCCTGGCACAAAGAAAGTAGAAAGGGTAAATGTAGCCCTCCCACCATGGGCCCTATTCCCACCTCTTCCTGGATGCAATAATTATTAGGGTCTTTTTGCTTAAATAATGCCAGTAAATCAGTAGTAACCTATTCTTGATTTTATGCAGGCTAGAAAGAAGGCTGCCATCAGTGGGGAGGGAGGTGGGAGGGGGGTTCAGGATTGGGAACACGTGTACACCTGTGGCGGATTCATGTTGATGTATGGCAAAAGCAATACAGTATTGTAAAGTAAAATAAAAATTAAAAAAAGAAAAATATCTGAAACTTGAGAGTAAATTTGAGGAAAATGTTGCCATGTCCTTTCAATGCTAAAAAGGCATATTTTCAAACAAATCTGCTCAAGGATTATTTAACTATCTTAGGCAGCAAACATTTTCTGTGTGGGCCCAGATAGTAAATATTCCTGGCTTTTGTGTCTCTGTTGTAACTATTCAAGTCTACCACTGCAGCTGAAAAGCAACTATAGACTATATGTAAATGAATGGGTGTGGCTAGGTTCCAATAAAACTTTACATACAGAAATGATAATGGGCCAGACTGGGTCACTGGCTCATGATTTGCTGACTCCTTGCTTTAGAAGAACATGACTATGTTTAGCTTCATCATTTACTATTTGACTCAAGCCTAGGTACTGTGACGTTCTGTGAGAACTTGTAGATTTTTAACTGTTAGGGATGATAACCCCAACAATTAACAGTTTTTTTGCTCTGTAGGACATAACCAATTTTGTCTCTAACCTCATAATCTTATTTTCATGTATTTCTAAAACACCCAGAAATAGCCATTTCCTTATTATCTTCCTGGTTCCCTCATAAATGAATTAAATAAATTTTTGATATGCATTCACTCTACATTTGTGTGCATAGTGTTTTTTAACTTTTATGTATTACACTTCAACAAACTCATTAATTAAAGTTCCACTTTGCAGCTCTGTTTTAGAATAACAGCCATCATTGAGTGAAGTGCAAGATAGCACATTCAATACCTTAGATGCATTTGTCCTTATATTATGTCTATAAAGTAGGCATTATTATTCCCATTTTGCAGCTAAGGAAAAGCACATAGAAGTTCAACAGTAGCTATTAATTGATATAACTTAGAGTAACCCAGGTTCTTCCTCACTCCACAGCCTAACAGTAAAGCTTAACTGCCTGCCTTGGAAAATAAACATCATTGACTTAAGTACAATCCTGTTTAACATGAACTTTTAGTCTTGATTTCCAGATCATAATCCAACTTCCAGGACCTAATCCAATTTCCTGATATTTACACTCAGACGTGTAACCCCTCAAGACTAAATTTATGCAGTACTTTGTTTTCTTTTTTTATCTTGACAGGTTGAAAGATATTTATAACTTCCCCCTTGGCTTTATACATATACTGTTTGTCATGTTTATCACTTTCAGGTGACTTGAAAGATGGTAAAAATAAGACAGGCAAGAAGGATCAATCCGATGTCGGAAATGATTCAAAGAAAACAGATGGTAAGAGCATAATTCCCATTATATTTTTCCATAAAACTTGCAATTTAATGCAAGCTTGTTAGAATTACACATAAAGTTGAAATTGTGGTTGTTAATATAGTCTTATACCCCCAAAAAACATTCACTACATTTAAAGAGTACTGTTATCCCTTATTCAATAATTTATAAATTATTATTGTATCTCTTCCCTTCCACCATACTTTCTCCATTACAAATGCATTCTATACTCTATCTTTTCCCACTTGCCATTTTTCATTGTAAACTTTTTGAAAAGTTGATTCTGGGATTGTTGAATGTAATGGAATGGAATATAAGTCTTAATGAATTATTCAATATAAATGGGAAATGTGCCATGTTTCAGTTTTTTAATGAGTTCCTGCTTTTGTGAAAAACAAAAACAGAAATCTGTTCAGTGTTATCAGTATGTCAGGAGAACCACATACTGGAATGTGGGTAGCTGTAGAATAATAGTTTGGTCAGCAAGAGTATGTTTTAAAGGCAAGTTTTGAATGAGAATCCCAAACCAGCTAGAATGAACCTACAGTGTAATGGGCTTCATGAGCACTGCTTTTGCTTTGCATAAATAGCATTCTAGTCTTTCTAAAATCTGAAAGTTCAACTTATATTACCAAATTACCCCTTTGGACTATTCGATTGAAAAAACTATTCTCACCTTTTATATAATCCTTCTGTTTCAGTTATAACATGGACTCATTCCTAGTTATACATATATATAATATTAAACTAAAAATGAACATTTTAGGGAGTAGTTTTTGTTAGGCGCTAGTGGTAAAGAATCTACTTGCCAATACAGATTAGAGGTAAGAGATGCGGGTTCAGTCCCTGGGTTGGGAAGATCCCCTGGAGGAGGGCATGGCAACCCACTCCAGTATTCTTGCCTGGAGAATCCCATCGACAGAGGAGCCTGGTGAATTTCAGCCCATGGGGTCACACAGAGTCGGACATGACTGAAGTGACTTAGCACACACAGCACACAGACTCTTTGAACTATACCTCCCTGCAGACATTGTATTGGATGCTAAACTGTTCTTTGAATAGTTTAGTTATTCAAAGAAGAACAAATGCAGGGTAATCAGGTTGAGGGGTAAGAATTTTAAATACTCCTCCTCATACATCTGTTGAAAAGAATCTCCTTAAACTTTTATCTCTAAGCCATTGTGATGTGCTCTCTTTACCCATATGCATGACATCAGTCCTTTCCTTGAAAATCATTCAAATAGTTCACTCCAGGTGTCTTGTCATATAATACCTGAGGAACACACATGTCCAATTTTTTTTGGCCATATTGTTTATGCAAATGGAAACCACTTGCTTAATACATACCCTCCTTGATTGATTGTGGTGATTAAGATGTGAATTAAAGGGAGAGAAAATAGAATTCCTAATGATGGCCTCTTAGCCAGATTCTGTTATAGGTAAGGTTTGTTCAAGTACCAGACACCATTACACCCAGTCAAGGTAACACAAGCCAGAATATGTATAGTAGAGGAGAATAGTACCTATACACCTCCAGCCTGTATCCAGTGACTGACCCATCTGAATTCCTACAGCATAAAAAGCCTAGAATAAATCAATTCCCAGATCTTTAATGTGGAATCTTGAATCTTGTTGCATTTTTGTATTGTCCTATAAATAACTGTTATGATGTGTTCATGTGACCATTATAGTTTAAATTGTATTACCTTCATTAGGCCCCTTTACCTGTGTCCTTTTTACCTGAATTATCACCAGATGTTTTAAATAATTAAAACTTCTTTTTGGTGGGGAGAAATAATGAAATAGATATTGTGTTCTATTGTACAAAAAGTATAAAGCTTGATTATTTAATGAACAGGATTCTTGATCCCAAAGGGCAGTGAACAGGAGGCAGTAAATAAAGAAGGGACATTTTCTGATGTTTATACTTTTTCCTTCCATAACTTTAACCTTCACTGATTCCGATAGGGTCTGGTATGTCCCTATACTTGTAAGTTTGGACATGAACAACTGTGTATTTTAGTTTCACTGATGGTCTAACATGACATCAGTAATTACCATTGCTTTGGTATCATCAGGAATTAGACCATTGTGCTTTAGTTACTTGTGCTATCTTATCTTAGCCTAATATCTCATCAGGAGTAAAGTTATTTCTTGGTGGCATGAAATAGAAAAGAATTTGTTCAGCTTCATGTACCCCTTCTTTGGTCATTAAAACTCTCTACTTTAGAAAAAATGTTATGTAATAAGCTCAATATAATGGGACCAAATAAGAAACAATAGAGAAAATTAAGGGCTTCCCTGGTGGCTCAGCTGGTGAAGAATCTGCCTGCAATGTGTGAGACCTGGGTTCAGTCCCTGGGTTAGGAAGATCCCCTGAAAGAGGGCATGGCAACTCACTGTAGTATTCTTGCCTGGAGAATCCCCATGAACCCCTGGTGGGCTACAGTACATGGGGTCGCACAGAGACAGACACAACCAAGAAACTAAGCACACATAGAAAATTAAAACACTTTGCATCTCTACTAGGGTGTTTTCAGTTCTTATTGGAAGATCTAACAGCATAGTGGTTAAGCTCCTGGGTTCCTGAGCCAGGTATTTTGGTGTAAATCTTGCCTCTACCACTTACCAGTTTTCTTAACTTTGGACAGTTAATAATATTTTAAAAATGAACTGCCAGCTGGATGGAAAAATTTGAGTTGCCTCTCTCTCTCTCTTTTTCCCTGGAATGCATGACCTGCCTACTCTTTCTGAGTGAGGAGCTTTTCCAAGGATGCACCCTTGAAAGAGTAAGGCAGTGTTGCAATCATCTACAATGAATACACGATTGAAACCCAGTTAAAGCTTCTACATGAGCTTTTGAGATCTTTGCTGGCAGATGCACAGAGCTACTTGTCTTAAAGTCTGCATGAGACAAGTCTCTTACGGGATTCCCCTAGAGAAGGAAATGGCAATCCACTCCAGTATTCTTGCCTGGAGAATTCTACGGACAGAGGAGCCTGGCTTGCTACAGTCCATGGGGTCGAAAACAGTCGGACATGACCGAGCGACTAATACGGAGTTATAATAGACTTCAGCGTTTATTATCATGTTGAACCATAGGAATAATCACATAAAAATTTAATTTAGAGTGATACCTCAAAGTTTAGACACCTCATTTAATATTTTGGAAATGTAGTTTGAGAGAAGTGTTAGTAAATGTAGCGTTGCATTGTGCTTAGACCATGGATTTAGATCAGAGAGAACTAGGTTCCTGTGCCAACAACAGTGGTAGTCCTGTGACCTTGGATCAATTATAATCTTACTGTGCTTTTGTTGTTATCATCTATAAGAACGGTGATAAAGATTCTTCATAGGGGTTGGAAAGCAACTGGAACATTGCTGTCTATATGGTAAATGCTCAATATATGTTAGTTTTCCTAAAAATGATATGTATGTCAGTTAGATATATTGATTTTCAGAAACTATCTAGTGACAAACAGATACACTTTGAACATTTCTTTTTAACGGCTCTTACTACATCTGATGACCAAGGGGGGTCGATTTAACTATTTTTAATGCCCCTACCCTTAGTACAACCCCTGGGAACAAGCTCTAATTTTTGAAAGGGAGTGTCCAAGCACTATTCAGTGCCCAGTGTGATCAAACCCACTCTGTTTAGAAGTTTCAATATTGTATATGTTCAGAAAGAAACCCAGTGGAAACTAGACCACAGTTGCTTATTCCCAAACTCCAGTGAGCGGTGGCAGACAGAGAGGGAAGGAGCATGTACTGAAAGGGGTAAATTACATCCTGGCATAATGAACACATTGCAGTTGTAAATTATCTCTGTCAGGCTGCTGAAGTACTGTTTAATACCCTGCAGCACTAATTTTTCTAACTGACTTCAAAGAATGAATGCTCTTTGACAAATACCTTGTTTATTCTTAGGGAGAAATGTACTAACATGAAAAGATCTAGACTTCTAAGCCAAGATTCTCTTAGGGCCTAAAGTTTTACATCATCATTGGAAGACTTGTAACATACTATGTGAATGAGTTATTTTCTATATGTTTTTAGTAATCTTTGAAACAGCATAGCTATAATTTTTATAGTTGCCCAGAAATATGAAGTTGCCCTTAACTTTACTCCACTGCACTAATAGAGATATAAGAGACAGCCAGTTTGTGTCTCTCAAATGATTGATTATAATTAGGCCATGCAAGGTTATTTATCAAGTCCCAGTGAGGCAGTACAGCAAGACTTTTTCTTTTATTGAATGTTCCAAGATGTAGAAGGCTTAAAGATGTTGGTTTCTGAAATTTTGGTCAGTTGTGAAGAGTTGACATCTGTTTCTCCAAAGAGGATGACCAAGAATTAGATTTACCCTTCCACTTGAAACATTTTTTAATAAAGACAATGTATGTGGAAGAATTTGTTCATAGTGATGCTTTCTAAGGCCCACTTGACTTCACATTCTAGGATATCTGGCTCTAGGTGAGTGGTCACACCATCATGATTATCTGGGTCGTGAAGATCTTTCTTGTACAGTTCTCCTGTGTATTCTTGCCACCTCTTCTTAATATCTTCTACTTCTGTTAGGTCCATACTATTTCTGTCTTTTATTGAGCCCTTCTTTCTATGAAATGTTCCCTTGGTATCTCTAATTTTCTTAAAGAGATTTCTAGTCTTTCCCATTTTGTTGTTTTCCTCTATTTCTTTGCATTGATCACTGAGAAAGGCTTTCTTATTTCTCCTTGCTATTCTTTGGAACTCTGCATTCAGATGTTTATATCTTTCCTTTTCTCCTTTGCTTTTTGCTTCTTTTCTTTTCACAGCTATTTGTAAGGCCTCCTCAGACAGCCATTTTGCTTTTTTGCATTTCTTTTTTTTTGTTGTTTTCCTCTATTTCTTTGTATTGATCACTGAGAAAGGCTTTCTTATTTCTCCTTGCTATTCTTTGGAACTCTGCATTCAGATGTTTATATCTTTCCTTTTCTCCTTTGCTTTTTGGTTCTCTTCTTTTCACAGCTATTTGTAAGGCCTCCTCAGACAGCCATTTTGCTTTTTTGCATTTCTTTTTCATGAGGGTAGTCTTGATCCCTGTCTCTTGTACAATGTCAAGAACCTCCATCCATAGTTCATCAGGCACTCTGTCTATCAGATCTAGTCCCTTAAAACTATTTCTCACTTGGCTAAATGTTGCTTTAGTCTCACCTAACAAATCTTAAAAAAATTATATATATATTTTTTTAATTTATTTTTAATTGAAGGATAATTGCCTTACAATATTGCATTGGTTTTTCTGCTATTCATCTCTTAAAATCAAGATATAAGAGGATCAAAGTGTTTCCAAATAGCTGCATCCCAGAATGAGGGTTTTGTGAGTGTGTGTGTGTGTGTGTGTATAAAAATNAAAAAATTATATATATATTTTTTTAATTTATTTTTAATTGAAGGATAATTGCCTTACAATATTGCATTGGTTTTTCTGCTATTCATCTCTTAAAATCAAGATATAAGAGGATCAAAGTGTTTCCAAATAGCTGCATCCCAGAATGAGGGTTTTGTGAGTGTGTGTGTGTGTGTGTGTATAAAAATATATAGTATCCAACAAACTAAAATTCACAGTGTCTAACATCCAATCAAAAATTACTGGACATGCAAAGAAGCAGGAAAATACTATCCATAATAAGAAGAAAATAACAACCAATTGAAACCAACCCAGAACTGAAAATGATATTAGAATTAGTAGATGAGAACTTTAAAGTAGTTCTTGCAACTGTTGCCCATATGTTTGAAAGATGAGTGTAGACATGAAAGATATAAAAAAGATTAAATCAAATGTCTAGAGGTGAGAACTAAAAAGTCTGATATGAAAAAGATACTGGATGGTATTAACTAAATAACACTGGATGCGATTAATAAATGCACCAGGTGTGATTAGCCCTTGTAGAAGAGTAGTGAGAACTAGCAATAGAAATTGTCTGAAATGAAACACAGAAAGCAAGCATAGCAATTGTAAAGAACCTCCGTGTGTTGTAAGGCACCTTCAAGCAGCCTTGATGTATGTGTAATTGGTGTCCTAAAGTAAAGAAGAGAGAAAGGAGGAAAGAATATTTGATAAAGTCATGGCTAAAATTTTGCTGAATGATGGGAACTATAAGTCCATTGGCTTAAGAATCACAGTAAAACAAAAGCACAAGGAATATGAAGAAAATTATACCAAAAGCTTATCATAATCAAATTACTCCAAACCAGTAATGAATAGAAAAAATTTTAAAACAGCTGGAGAAAAGAAGATATATAGAGATGAACAAAGATAAGGATAACAGGAGGAATCTCATCAGAAACAATGCAAATGAGAAGATAGTAGAGCAACATCCTTAAAGGGCTAAGAGAAAAGTTTTGATCAAAAATTCTATACCTAGCAAAAATATCTTTCAGATACAAAAACTGAAAGAATTCATTTCTGGTAGACCTACACTACAAGAAATGTTAAAGAATGGCAGAAGGATGGCTAACGCCAGATGGATCAAAGTACTGAGGAGCACTAAAAATGGTAGCTAAATGGATAAATATGCAATATTTTTTCTTATCATTTAGATATCTTGACTAAATAATTGACTATTTGAACAAAATATATTTTGGGTTATAGTATATGTAAAACAAATATATGACAAAAATAGCATAAAAATCTGGAGAGGAGAAATGTGTATGCTATTGTAAAGTTTTGATATTATACATGAAGTGATACAATATCATTTGAAAGTAGATTGAGATAAATTAAGAGCATTTACCATTAACTCAGTGGCAACCCACTCCAATACTCTTACCTGGAAAATCCATGGACAGAGGAGCCTGGTAGGCTGCAGTCCGTGGAGTCGCGAAGAGTGGGACACAACTGAGCAACTTCACTTTCACTTTTCACTTTTCTGCATTGGAGAAGGAAATGGCCACCCACTCCAGTGTTCTTGCCTGGAGAATCCCAGGGACGGGGGAGCCTGGTGGGCTGCCGTCTGTGGGGTCGCACAGAATCGGACACAACTGAAGCGACTTAGCAGCAGCAGCTAAAACAGTTACTAAAATAACAAAATAATGACATATAACAAAGGTCTGTCTAGTCAAGGCTATGGTTTTTCCTGTGGTCATGTATGGATGTGAGAGTTGGACTGTGAAGAAAGCTGAGAGCCAAAGAAT
>SJYX01024519.1:279562-290556 GCA_006410675.1 Oreotragus oreotragus
CTGCATATCTGAGGTTATTGATATTTCTCCCGGCAATCTTGATTCCAGCTTGTGCTTCCTCCAGCCCAGCATTTCTCATAATGTACTCTGCATATAATTTAAATAGGCAGGGTGACAATATACAGCCTTGACATACTCCTTTTCCTATTTGGAACCAATCTGTTGTTCCATGTCCAGTTCTAACTGTTGCTTCCTGACCTGCATATAGGTTTCTCAAGAGGCAGGTCAAGTAGTCTGGTATTCCCATCTCTTTCAGAATTTTCCACAGTTTATCGTGATCCATACAGTCAAAGACTTTGGCATAGTCAATAAAGCAGAAATAGATGTTTTTCTGGAACTCTCTTACTTTTTTGATGATCCAGTGAATGTTGGCAATCTGATCTCTGGTTCCTCTGCCTTTTCTAAAACCATCTTGAACATCTGAAAGTTCATGGTTCGCGTATTGCTGAAGCCTAGCTTGGAGAATTCTGAGCATTACTTTACTAGTGTGTGAGATGAGTGCAATTGTGCGGAAGTTTGAGCATTCTTTGACATTGCCTTTACTCTTTCCATAACCCCTCTCCCTATATGCATAAGTCTATTCCCTATGTCTGCCCTGTAAATATATTCTTCAGTACCATTTTCCTAGATTCCATATAGGTGCATTAGAATACGATATTTATCTTTCTGACTCACTTTACTCTCTATAATAGGTTCTAGCTTCATGCACCTCATCAGAACTAACTCATATACATTCCTTTTTATGGCTGAGTCGTATTCCACTGTGCATGTGTACCACAACTTCTTTGCCCATTCATCTGTCAATGGACAGCTAGGTTGCTTCCATGTTCTAGCCATTGTAACTAGTGATGCCATGAACAATGGGATACATGTGTCTTTTTCAATTTGATTTCCTCAGGGTATATGCCTAGGAATGAGATTGCTGGGTCATATAGTGGTGTTATTCTTATTCTTTAAGGAATCTCTATACTGTCTTCCATAGTGGCTGTATCAATTTACATTCCCACCAACAGTGCAAGAGTGTTCCCTTTTCTCCACACCCTCTCCAACATTTATTGTTTGTAGACTTTTTGATGATGGGCGTTCTGACCAGTGTGAGGTGATATCTCATTGTAGTTTTGATTTGCATTTCTTTAATAGTGAGCAGTTTTCATGTGTTTGTTAGCCATCTGTATGTCTTCTTTGGAGAAATGTCTGTTTAGGTCTTTTCCCCACTTTTTGATTGGGTTGTTTTTATGGCATTGAGTTGTATGAGCTCCTTGTATATTTTGGAAATTAATCCTTTGTCAGTTGTTTTATTTGCTATTATTTTCTCCCATTCTGAGGGTTGTCTTTTCACCTTGCTTATAGTTTCTTTAGCTGTGAAAAAGCTTTTAGGTTTAATCAGGTTCCCCTTGTTTACTTTTGTTTTTATTTCCATTATTCTAGAAGGTGAGTCATAGAGGATCTTTCTTTGAATTATGTCATCGAGTGTTTTGCCTATGTTTTCCTCTAAGAATATTATAGTTTCTGGTCTTACATTTAGGTCTTTAATCCATTTTGAGTCTATCTTTGTGTATAGTGTTAGGAAGTGTTCTAATTTTATTGTTTTACATGTAGCTGTCCAGTTTTCCCAGCACCACTTATTGAAGAGGCTGTCTTTGCCCCACATTATATTCTTGCCACCTTTGTCAAAATAAGGTAGCCATAGGTGCATGGATTTATTTCTGTGCTTTCTGTCTTGTTCCATTGGTCTATATTTCTGTTTTTGTGCCAGTACCATGCTGTCTTGATGACTGAGCTTTGTACTATAATCTGAAGTCAAGAAGGTTGATTCCTCCAGCTCTGTTCTTCTGTTTTGGCTATTTGGGGTCTTTTGTGTTTTCATATGAATTGTGAAATTTTTTATTCTCAGTTCAGTTCAGTTGTTCAGTCGTGTCTGACTCTGTGTGACCCAATTAATTGCAGCATGCCAGGGCTCCCTGTCCATCACTAACTCCCAGAGTTCACTCAAACTCATGTCCATCGAGTCGGTGATGCCATCCAGCCATCTCATCCTCTGTCATCCCCTTCTCCTCCTGCCCTCAATCCCTCCCAGCATCAGAGTCTTTTCCAATGAGTCATCTCTTCACATGAGGTGGCCAAAGTACTGGAGCTTCAGCCTTAGCATCATTCCTCCCAAAGAATACCCAGTTCTGTGAAAAATGCCATTGGTAATTTGATTGCGATCACACTGAATCTATAGATTGCATTTGGTAGTATAGTCATTTTCACAATATTGTTTCTTCTTACCCAGGAACATGGAATATCTCTCCATCTGTTTATGTCATCTTTGATTTCTTTCATCAGTGTCTTATAATTTTCTGTGTATAGTTCTTTTGTCTCTTTAGGTAAGTTTATTCCTAGATATCTAATTCTTTTTGTTGCTGTGGTGAATGGGATTGATTCTTTAATTTCTTTTTCTGATGTTTCTGTTAGTATATAGAAATGCAAGTGATTTCTGTGTATTATTTTTGTATCCTGCTACTTTGCTAAATTCACTGATTAGCTCTAGTAATTTTCTGATACTATCTTTAAGGTTTTCTATGTGCAGTATCATGTCATTGCAAACAGTGACAGCTTTATTTCTTCTTTTCTGATCTGGATTCCTTTTATTTCTGTTTCTTCTCTGATTACTATAGCTAGGACTTCCAGATCTATGTTGCATAATAGTGGTGAAAGTGGACACCCTTGACTTCTTGATCTTAGGGGGAATGCTTTCAGTTTTTCACCATTGAGAATAATGTTTGCTGTAGACTTATCATATATGGCCTTTACTATGTTGAGGTAAGTTTCCTCTGTGCCCATTTTTTGAAGAGTTTTAATCATAAATGGGTGCTGAACTTTGTCAAAGGCTTTTTCTGCATCTATTGAGATTATCAAATGTTTTTTATCTTTCAATTTGAATATGGTGTATCACATTGATTGATTTGCATACATTGAAGAATCCTTGCATTCCTGGAATAAACCCAACTTGGTCATGGTGTATGAGCTTTTTGATATGTTGCTGAATTTTGTTTGCTAAAATTTTGTTGAGGATTTTTGCATCTATGTTCATCAGTGATATTGGCCTGTAGTTTTCTTTTTTGTGTGTTGTTTTTGTCTGCTTTTGGTATCAGGGTGATGGCGGCCTCATAGAATGAGTTTATAAGTGTTCCTTGCTCTGAAATTTTTTGAAAGAGTTTTAGAAGGATAGGCATTAGCTGTTCTCTAAATTTGGATAGAATTCTCCTGTGAAGCCATCTGGTCCTGGGCTTTTGTTTTTTGGGGAGATTTTTAATCACAGCTTCAATTTCAGTGCTTGTAACTGGGTTGTTAATAATTTCTATTTCTACCTGGTTCAGTCTTGGAAGATTGAACTTTTCTAAGAATCTGTCCATTTCTTCCAGGTTATCTGTTTTATTGCCATATAGTTGTTCATAATAGTCTCTTATAATCCTTTGTGTTTCTGCGTTGTCTGTTGTAACCTCTCCTTTTTCATTTCTAATTTTGTTGATTTGATTCTTCTCTCTTTTTTCCTTAATGAGGCTGGCTAAAGGTTTGTCAATTTTGTTTATCTTCTCAAAGAACCAGCTTTTAGTTTTATTAATCTTTACTATTGTTTCTTTAATTACTTTTTCAATTATTTCTGCTCCTATTTTTATGATTTCTTTCCTTCTACTAATTTTTTGGTGTTATTCTTTTTCCAGTAGATTTAGCTGTAAAGTTAGGTTGTCTGTCCAATGTTTTTCTTATTTCTTGAGGGTAGGATTCTATTGCTATAAACTTCCTTCTTAGAACTGCTTTTGCTGCATCCTACAGGTTTTGAGTTGTCATGTTTTCATTGTCATTTGTTTCTAGATATTTTTTGATTTCCCTTTAAATTTCTTCAGTAACCTGTTGGTTATTTAGAAATGTGTTGTTTAGTCTCCATATGTTTATGTTTCTTACAGTGTTTTTCTTGTAATTGATATCTACTCTCATAGTGTTGTGGTTGGAGAAGATGCTTGATATGATTTCAGTTTTCTTAAATTTACTGAGGTTTGATTTGTGACCCAAGATGTGGTCTATCCTGGAGAATGTTTCATGTGCACTTGAGAGGAAGGTGTATTCTTTTGCATTTGGATGGAATGTCCTGAAGATATCAATGAGATCCATCTCGTCTAATGTATCATTTAAGACTTGTGTTTCCTTATTAATTTTCTGATTTGATGACCTGTCTGTTGATGTGAGTGGGGTGTTAAAGTCTCCTGCTATTACTGTGTTGCTGTCAATTTCTCCTTTTATGTCTGTTAGTGTTTGTCTTATGGATTGAGGTGCTCCTATGTTGGGTGCATAAATATTTACAATTGTTATGTCTTCCCCTTGGATCGATCCCTTGAGCATTATGTAGTGTCCTTCCTTATCTCTTGTAATCTTTATTTTAAGGTCTATTTTGTCTAATATGAGGATTGCTACTCCAGCTTTCTTTTGCTTCCCAATTTCATGGAATATATTTTTCCATCCTCTCACCTTCAGTCTATATGTGTCTTTAGGTCTGAAGTGGGTTTCTTATAGACAGCATATATGTGGCTGTTGTTTTTGTATCCATTCAGCCAGTCTGTCTCTTTTGGTTGGAACATTTAATCCATTTACATTTAAAGTAATTATTGATATATATGTTCCTATTGCCATTTTCTTAATTGTTTGGGGTTGATTTTGTAGATCTTTTTCCTTCACTTGTATTTCTTGACTATATAAGTCCCTTTAACATTTGTTGTAAAGCTGGTTTGGTGGTACTGAATTATCTTAATCTTTGCTTGTCTGAAAAGCTTTTTATTTCTCCATCAATTTTGAATGAGATCCTTGCCGGGTAATCTTGGTTGTAGATTTTTCCCTTTCAATACTTTAAATATATCCGGCCATTCCCTTCTGGCCTGCAGAGTTTCTGCTGAAAGATCAGCTGTTAAGCGTATGGGGTTTCCCTTGTATGTGGCTAGTTTCTTCTCCCTTGCTGGTTTTAATATTCTTTCTTTGTGTTTAGTCTTTGTTAGTTTGATTAGTATGTGTCTTGGCATGTTTCTCCTTGGGTTTATCCTGTATGGGACTCTTTGTGCCTCTTGGACTTGATTATTTCCTTTTCCATGTTGGGGAAATTTTCAACTATAATCTCTTCAAAAATTTTCTCATACCCTTTCTTTTTCTCTTTTTCTCCTAGGACCCCTATAATTCAAATGTTGGTGTGTTTGATACTGTCCCAGAGGTCTCTGAGAGTATTCTCAGTTCTTTTCATTCTTTTTACTTTATTCTGCTTTTCAGAAGTTATTTCCACCATTTTATCTTCCAGCTCACTGACTTGATCTTCTGTTTCAGATATTCTGCTCTTTATTCCTTCTAGAGTATTTTTAATTTCAGTAATCATGTTGGTCTCTATGTGTTTATTCTTAATTCTTCTAGGTCTTTGTTAATTGATTCTTGCATTTTTACCACTTTGCTTTCAAGGTTTTTGATGATCTTTACTATCATTATTCTGAATTCTTTTTCAGGTAGTTTGCCTATTTCCTCTTCATTTATTTGGACTTCTGTGTTTCTAATTTGTTCCTTCATTTGTATAGTATTTCTCTGCGTTTTCATTATTTTTTCTTAACTTATTGTGTTTGAGGTCTCCTTTTTCCAGGCTTCAAGGCTAAATTCTTTCTTCCTTTTGGTTTCTTCCCTCCTAAGGGCGGAGGAGCCTGGTAGGCTTCAGTCCATGGGGTCGCTAAAAGTCGGACACGACTGAGTGACTTCACTTTCACTTTTCACTTTCATGCATTGGAGAAGGAAATGGCAACCCACTCCAGTGTTCTTGCCTGGAGAATCCCAGGGACGGAAGAGCCTGGTGGGCTGCCGTCTATGGGGTCGCACAGAGTTGGACATGACTGAAGCGACTTAGCAGCAGCAGCAGCAGCAAGGTTGGTGTAAGTGGTTTGCGTAAGCTGTAGGGTGAGATCTGTGCTGAGTTTTTGTTTGTTTGTTTTTCCTCTGATAGGCAAGGCTGAGTGAGGTGGTAATCCTGTCTGCTGATGATTGGGTTTGTATTTTTGTTTTGTTTGTTGTTTAGATGAGGCATCCTGCACAGGGTGCTACTTGTGGTTGGGTGATGCCAGGTCTTATATTCAAGTGGCTTCCTTTGTGTGAGTTCTCACTATTTGGTACTCCCTAGACTTGGTTCTCTGGTAGTCTAGAATCTTGGAGTCAGTGCTCCAACTCCAAAGACTCAGGGCTTGATCCCGAGTTTTGTGTGGGTCTATATATTCTCTAGGTCCCCTGGTGGCTCAGACAGTAAAGCATCTGTCTATCAGTGTGGGAGACCTGGGTTCGATTCCTGGGTCGGTAAGATTCCCTGGAGAAGGAAATGGCAACCCACTCCAGTACTCTTGCCTAGAAAATCCTATGGACGGAGGAGCCTGGTGCAGGCTACTGTCCATGGGGTGCTAAAGAGTCAGACATGACTGAGTGATTTCACTTCACTTATATATTCTTTTCCACTGGTCAGTTACTCCTGTCCACTCAGCTGGCGTTCTGCATGCACTTCTGTGTCTGAAGGTGTATTCCTGTTGTATCCATGATGTACTCCATGTCCACCTACTCCTCTGCCATCTTGTCCTCTCCTCTGTTTCTTTAATGAAGGAATTTCCTTCCACATGAGAATTTGCTGCTGCTGCTAAGTTGCCTCAGTCATGTCTGACTCTGCGACCCCATAGATGGCAGCCCACCAGGCTCCCCCATCCCTGGGATTCTCCAGGCAAGAACACTGGAGTGGGTTGCCATTTCCTTCTCCAGTGCATGAAAGTGAAAAGTGAAAGGGAACTCACTCAGTCGTGTCCAACTCTTAGCAACCCCATGGACTGCAGCCCACCAGGCTCCTCCGTCCATGGGATTTTCCAGGCAAGAAAACTAGAATGGGGTGCCATTGCCTTCTCCAACATGAGAATATAGGATCCTTATTTTCCATCAATTTACAGGACCAAACATCTGGAGTGCCCTTGGTCCCAACTAAGAGAAATCATCATAACAACACATGTTCTGATTCATATCCTATTTCCCTTAGCCATTTGTCCATGAAAACTCTTGTGACCCATTTACTTAATGTATTTGTATGTATCAAGATGCAGAGCATCAGCAGTAAGTAAATGCTATGGTTTAGCAAGAAGAGGCATGAAATATGTGCTTTTTCAAAACATTTTGTGCATTATTTTCTCAAGTTGTGTGATAACCCAAATGTCTTAACCCTCTACTACAATGTCTTATCAAAGGAAAACAACCAAAAGTTCTTAAATGAGAGAGAGAATTTCAACATTATTTTTAGATGCTTATTATTTTTATGCATCTAGATAAGATACCCTAATTAGATTCTGAAAGGTTTTGTTACTTACAATTTTTCATTGATAAACTTCAGTTCCAATTTCTAATTAATTTTAGAAACCTTGCTATAGGTTGACCCAAGAATAAGAGTTTTGTGAGTGAAGTGATGCCAAAACCCAGTATAATTTTTTTGGATGGATTTGGGGGGAAACTACTAACCAGTCCATTGTATGTGAGTTGCAAGTGGTCAAATGGGGTGAAATTTTTAAAAAACCTCTTTGTTCCTTTTTACTGAGGATGATACGCTTGAAAGCATGGGAGTATAATACCTGTGACATCCACATGGCTCTAGCATAGATGAGTCACAGTGAATCAGAACAGTTAGCTCTTTTGGTTATAAGCATCCATTTCAAACCAATGTGTTTTTAATATAGTTTTGGGTTCAGTGAATGTGCTTTTTAAGGAGGGTATATAATAGATATCCTTATGATGGATTATAAAGGAACAAGTGACATTAAACTATTATTTACTCCTGTAAGTTTTGTGTTATTGAAATTCACATTTGTAGTATCAAACAGCAACTGAATTTGTGTGTGTGTGTATATATATATATATATACAATATACATATATGCGGATTGTATATATGTATATAGTATGTGAATATGTGTGTGTATGTATGTATGTATAATACAGTGTTAATTGGCACATTTACAATAATTAAATTGTGTTATAGTAAAGAAAACTTCTCAAGTCAATTCATGCTTTTCAGATAGCCATTTAGATTCCAGTCTCTTACCAAATAACTACATAGTAGAAATGTCACATAAAAGTATATTATGTACTCTCTGTTAATGATGAAATTAATCTTTTTTAAGCAACTTTTCCCTAGCAATTATTGGTATATAAGCTTTCATTGTTTCACTCTATCTTCTAGACATTTTGTTACACTCTTAATGTACCATTGAATTTTTCAAGGAACCTGGCTTGACAGAGAAGATTACAATTTTGGAACTGCTGGGGAAATGTCATTGGTCTTTTTTTTTCTTTTATTGATGTTCAGGATTAAAAATAACTTTTTAGTATTCATGAAATAAATATTTATCCTTTTTATCCCTAGAAAAATTGTATTCTGTCAGATTCTTTGCAAGTGATTGGAGAAACACAAGCAACAAAACATTTGTCAAAAGAAACTGGGAAATGTCATTGGTCTTTTTTTTTCTTTTATTGATGTTCAGGATTAAAAATAACTTTTTAGTATTCATGAAATAAATATTTATCCTTTTTACCCCTAGAAAAATTGTATTCTGTCAGATTCTTTGCAAGTGATTGGAGAAACACAAGCAACAAAACATTTGTCAAAAGAAACTCTATTAACGTTATAAATTTTTTTAAACAAAATAAACAGCTGCTTTCAAAATATGTGCCAAAGCCAGGAGCTAGCTATGTCTCCATAGTTAATGCCATTTTTTTTTTTTTGTAGACACCCACAAGCTAGAAGAGTTGTTAAAACTACAATGTCAAGCGAGTATCAAAGCTTTCTCTTTGTGTTTATTCTTAGTGTTTTACACCAAAGGGCAGCCTGATCTCCAAGTGATGATACCTGTATTTCATAAGTATTAGTTATCTACAATATGTGCTATTTTTATTCTATAGCCTCGAGCCACAGTGAAAACATGAGAATAAATGTTTGTTTTCTTTTTTCCTTTCATTCATTTGGAATCTTTCTTTTTCCTGAACTAATAAAATAGGGAAAAACATGAAAAGTAGTCAGAATATTTCAAGCCTAAAATCCCAGCCTCATTTAACTTTCTCTGAAGGGCTTCCTTATTCTCTGGTTTCTTGTTGGCTTCAAAAATAGAAGATTCAAAAGCTGATCAGAAACAAAACTTGGGGCAGACAACTGCCCTTCCCTGACCCAGAGGAGTAATATGAGCTGCTGATGCCTGACTTTTACTTACCTCTTAAATGGGGGTCAGGTCCAGGAGCACTTGGTGAGCTGAGTATTTGGTTTCCTGTAGTGTTGAAGTACTAGGTTCTTAATACAGAGAAGAATGGCAGTAAAATACCTTGGACAATATGGGACAGAAGAAGAAGAGATGGTTATTCACATAGTTTAACTTTGGAAAGAAGAACCATGCTATATAGAGGAAGAGAGAAAACAGCAAAGTAAAAGGATAAACGTGAACATGACCATTATTCTCAGTGATAGCACAGATGCCAAGGATCCGAAGGAAAGGGA
The DNA here is from genome assembly GCA_006410675.1 of Oreotragus oreotragus. NCBI lineage: Eukaryota > Metazoa > Chordata > Mammalia > Artiodactyla > Bovidae > Oreotragus > Oreotragus oreotragus. The sequence goes on from SJYX01024519.1 coordinate 289,127, forward strand.
AAGAAAACTCACAAGGGTTGAACCTAAGAACTATCCTTTGTACTGACTCTGTATATTTGGATCAAACAGGTAAATGTTAGGAAATGAGGAAATGATGCCTCAGGTAAGGTTTCAGGAAATTATATTCCTACAGATTTACTTTATCATCTGTTTATTCTCTCCATCCATCATCCATCCATTCATCTACCCATCTTAGGAGAGCTATAGCCTTGGTATTATATGCAGTAAAATTAATTTAGAATAATTCATTAGAATTATTTAGAATAATCATACCCTCTATCATCTGGGGCAAGGAGAAATCGTGCATGTATACTTTGGGGCTTTTGTGGTAACCATTTAAAATAGCTATCTTGGGACTTTGCTGGAAGTCCAGTGGTTGAGACTTTGCATGCCCAATGCAGGGGGCTTGGGTGTGATCCCTTGTCAGGGAGCTAGGATCCCACATGCTGCAGCCAAAAAAAAAAGTAAGAAAGAAACAATAAAGTAGCTGTCTTGCACTTATGACCTAGAAGATTGAAAACAATGCCTATCTCTAAGCAATGTTAGTTTGTTTTTAGTATTTCCTCATTATTAAGAAACAAAAGCAAGACCTGCTTATAAGCACCTCAGAAATTCTACTAGATATTTTAAATTGGGGTTACTTTTCCCACATTTATTCTTCTGCAGATTTTTTTTTCTTTCTCTATTTAGCCTTTTACAGATTTTTCTGTTGCTTATGGTATCACTTTGTTATTTTTGTAGAAAATTGACTCCATGGAGAGGCAGCTCTAGGAGGATTCCTGGGACTTGAAAATCTGATTTAATTCCAGCTCTGTGCTTAGCCAAGTCAGCTTGCTTTTGAGCTTGGGTGATAGTTGAATCAGGCAATAAAAAAATCAAGCCCAAGAAAACGGAAAAAAAAAAGTATTTACAGATGTTTTTAAAACCCAGTGCCAGACTCTATGAGGCCTGCCTTGTAGATATTCAGCTTGTGATCTAGGAATAAACAATATGACTGCTAAACACATTCAGTTCAGTTCAGTCGCTCAGTCATGTCCGACTCTTTGTGACCCCATGAATTGCAGCACGCCAGGCCTCCCTGTCCATCACCAACTCCCAGAGTTCACTCAGACTCATGTCCGAGTCAGTGATGCCATCCAGCCATCTCATCCTCGGTCGTCCCCTTCTCCTCCTGCCCCCAATCCCTCCCAGCATCAGAGTCTTTTCCAATGAGTCAACTCTTTGCATGAGGTGGCCAAAGTACTGGAGTTTCAGCTTTAGCATCATTCCTTCCAAAGAAATCCCAGGCTGATCTCCTTCAGAATGGACTGGTTGGATCTCCTTGCAGTCCAAGGGACTCTCAAGAGTCTTCTCCAACACCACAGTTTAAAAGCATCACTTCTTCGGCACTCAGCCTTCTTCACCGTCCAACTCTCACATCCATACATGAC
>SJYX01024519.1:291305-353902 GCA_006410675.1 Oreotragus oreotragus
TTCTAATTGTTGCTTCTTAACCCACATACAGGTTTCTCAGGAGACAGGAAACAGGAGAGATGATCTGATATTCTCATCTCTTTAAGAGCTTTCCACAGATTGTTATGATCCACACAGTCAAAGGCCTGTCTCTTATACACATCTAGATGTGTATAAGAGACAGGTGTATAGGTTTCTCAAGAGGCAGGTTAGGTGGTCTGGTATTCCCATCTCTTTCAGAATTTTCCACAGTTTATTGTGATCCACATAGTCAAAGGCTTTGGCATAGTCAATAAAGCAGAAACAGATGTTTTCTGGAACTCTCCTGCTTTTTTGATGATCCAGCAGATGTTGGTAATTTGATCTCTGGTTCCTCAGCCTTTTCTAAAACCACCTTGAACATCTGGAAGTTCATGGTTCATGTATTGCTGAAGCCTGGCTTGGAGAATTTTGAGCATTACTTTCCTAGCGTGTGAGATGAGTGCAATTGTGCGGTAGTTTGAGCATTCTTTGGCATTGCCTTTCTTTGGGATTGGAATGAAAACTGCCCTTTTCCAGTCCTGTGGCTACTGCTGAGTTTTCCAAATTTGCTGGCATATTGAGTGCAGCACTTTCACAGCATCATCTTTCAGGATTTGAAATAGCTCAATAGGAATTCCATCACCTCCACTAGCTTTGCCCTAAGATATTCTTATTAGAGAGAACATGGGTTTGGAAAGTCTGGGGACAGTTACTTAGGTCATAGACCCAGCCACAGAGTTATTTGCCTCTTCCTCTTTTACTGTTGGTTGTCTTTAGTGACAGTGAACAAGGCACAGCTTAAACATACAAGCCACCTTTACCCCTTTTTGCTACTCCTTGACCAACTCTTTTCCTAATCCCTTAGCCAGAAGGCTGAGGAGAGGAGGGTAGAGATTCATAGCCAGCCACTCGGCATATCATTTGGAAGGAGTGATTACCAAGGGAGGAAGATCTCCTCTCAAGGGCTTTTGGGTTCTACTGACACCTTGGATGGACCTCTTCCATCTCTGAGATGTAGCACTCAGGACAGTGGGCCTCTACAAACCCAGACTGCATGACACAGAAAGTGCATCACTTTTGTATTTTGGCTAACTGGAGGTTACTGGGTGTAACAGTGATCCATATCAGCTATCTCTAGCTTCTTTCCAACCAGTCAGTCATTTAGCAAAAAGTTAAACCTAACCTTGTATTGTCAGAACAAAATTGAGTTTTATATGTGAGGGCCTGGGCCCATCTCTTGAGGTGATTGGAACTATAGTAACCATCTAAAAATAAAAGGAATCTCATTACTTATGACCCCAGACTGATAATGACAAGGCCAAAGCGTTAAAGAGTCCTATCTTACAGTTCCCCCTTGGCCCAAACTTCATAGAAATGATCAGAAACATTGGAAAATTTCTAATCCTTGATTTCCACTTTTGTTTCACCTCTTTCTGTCACTGGCAAATTCCCATAAGGCAATTGGCAACTTCTCTCACTGGTCTTGCTAGAATCAGAGGGAAGTGGTTGGCCAGAAGTTTTTCTCTTCTCTATTATTTCTCCCAAGTGGGTGAAGGTGCTAATGGAGAGTAAACACACGCAGGACCAGAATGTAGAAAGAAGAACCACAGGAGGCCTGGATCCATGGTCCCTGAAAAATTTGAGACTTGACCATAATTACAATAGGTCAGAAAGTGCTCTCCTATCTCCAGACTAGTTTGTACCTAATTTCAGCTCAGTCTTGTTTAGGAGAGTATCTTTGTCTTTAAAGTTAAAAGGGAAATTTTCTTGGCCTTTAATGACTGCTAACATTTCTGGAGATGATGATGCTATCTTCTTAAAGTCTCCTGTCCCTCTGGAACCTTGCACAGGAGGGAGCCCTCTCTCACCCTCTCTCACCGTGAGGCATGCTGATTTACAGAGCACACAACACTTAGGGGAAGCAGCCATAATAATATTTGTTTGCTTGCTTTATAGAAATCGTGTCCAAGTCCACTGAGGGTTGCATGTTATAGAGTAGACCAGGTGGAAAAAATCAACATTGTTTCTTTCCATTAATGAGTCCTATTAAAGTCTTTGTCTTCTTCCACCACCTCACTCTAGGTCCAGTAGAGAATTCAGGTGATTTATCCATTTGCTAAATAATTTCAGTTGGAACTCATCTTACTTTGAATCTTTTAGGGATGAATTTGTTAAGCATATGCTATGTGTCAGGCAGTGCACTGCATGTAAAAAGAGTTATAAAGATAAAAAAGATATTTTCCCTGCCTTCAGGGAGTCTCTAGTCAGGTGTGAGACATCTTCCTGCAGATAGCTATGGATCCTGATAGAGGAACATAGCTTTATGGAGATGACTGAGATTAGGTGAATCTGATTTCTTTCAATCCCGCCCACCCTGGAGGCAAATTAACCAGATCTGGCAGTCTTGTCATTCTGATTGCAAAATAAGATGTCTTAATATCCATTTTGCATGAACCAAATATTTGATGCTCTAGTTTAAGACAAGTATTATTAAAGTCTTTCAGAGTAACCAGTGTTTAAAATTCTCCACTAAGATTTCTCCTTAAGAACAGAACAATTGTGTTGCAAAGGACATGTCAATGACGAGTATTAAAATGTGTAATTGATCTCCCCTTTTTGTCCCTCAGATTTTTTTCTCAGACCTGAAGGGTGGAGAAGGGGGGGGAAAGGCAGCATTGACACTTTTCTTTTTCTTTTTCTTTTTTTCAGATTCAGAAGAGTAAAACACACCTCATAGACAATAAGAGAGGCTGCCAATGTCTTGCATCATTTTAGCTGAGCTTCTTCATTCTCTTCTCCTTCCACAAAGACCCATATATGGGGAAGTTGTACAACTTTCAGAAACAAGTCCCCCCGCACTTGACCTTCTCTCATGCCATCTCCTTCTAGGAGATGACTTCCTGGGAGCCGGTTTGAGGTCTTAGAACTCTGAGGGAACACTCCTTCCCCTGCACAGCCCAAGCAGACAACACAATTCTGATTTTTGTACACACAGAAACATGAGGGGACTTCCTCGAAATTCTTTGCTAATGCCCTGGCTTTCAAGGCACCTGTCTGGCCTGGTGGGAGTGGACATCCTGGAAATGCTGAGAGAGGCCTGAGAAAGCCACACATACAGGAATTGCCACTGTGTTTCTTTATATATTGTTATTTTTGCACTGGTTACTGATGGTGGATGCAGCCAAGCTGGCCTTCATCACAGATAAGACTATAATTTCATTCTCTGGTTGCTCATTTTCTGAGTCAGAGGCATCCTTTTTTCTCGTTTCCTTTCAGACTTAGAAATTGTTCTCATGCTTTCCTTTCCATTTGTGTAATTTGAAATCTTTTTGTTTTATAAAAAAGGAGATTTTCTTTATTTGATGCTTAATTTACATGTGTATTCATTAATATAAACCTGAATGTTTCAGCTCATGGCCATATTGTTCGGGTAGTAAACCCAGTGTTCTCACTGGGTATCATAACTATGTGGTTACTGAAATTTTTACCACAGGCTGGTTCTCTTCTTTTGAATATCTGTGGTTTGACTTCATCAATCTTCTTTCTATTCAGGGAAGCACTAAGGGAATTAGTATCAGGGAGATATGTTCAATAATTTTTTCTTCATTCTAGTGAGCCTTTAGAGATACAAGATAGGAGATGATTAATAGCACAAATCAAAAATGAGAATAGTAGATGTACTCCTGAAAGAGAATGGAGATACAGGCCCCTGAAACCAAGTCGCACATGAGACCCAGTGGAGTGCAAATCAAGTAATTTTGTGGATTTAAATGGTGTAATTTGGATGAAACTGATCCTTACAGTGTAGTTGTAGTTCACAAAGGAATCTTTGAGGCCTTCCTAAGGAGAAATCACATGAATAGGCTGGTGATGGAGGAGAATCAGAGAGAGAAACCGAGAGAACTAGATGATAGGCTTAAGTATATTCCTCTTTGCAAATTTAATTTCCACATTAAAAAAGCACAAAGACACTCAAAAAAATCCTCTCAATATGAAGGAAAAATGCTGGTATTCAGACAGAAAGAAGGAGACTGTATATATAGTCTACAAGGCCTTTTGTCTCACTGAAATATTCCCCAACAGAAAGGTTTGGAGAACTCTGTGGTACAGAATGCGGTGGTGTACTGATATTCGAGCAGGGTTCTTAGGTCAGATTTACATTTTGCTTGGTAAGAACATAGGTTTTTCTGTTGCTCCCCCTCTTTTCCTAACAGTGACCACAGTAAATCAAGTGATTACACATTCAAATCAGAAGCCTGGCAGGTCAGGTAAATGAGTGAAACAAGCCATAATATCAGAGTGATTGTGATAAATGGCAGTCAGTGGGGGGCCTCGGTAGCAGAGAGGGAATGGGGGCTGTGAGGAATGGGGAGGGTGTGTGCTGCCCCACCGGGGCAGTGGCTGGCAGCTGAGAGATTAAGTAGGAATGAGGGGCCAAGATATCTAAGATTTTCTATAAACCCTCTCCAAATATTTTTAATATTGGCAACTAATTCGGAAGTGTTTAAACACTGTACTAGCCAAAGAGAACATGCCTATGAACTCCATTCAGTGCACGGGACATTGATTTGCAAACTGCTGTTTGAGATGGTTTTAGACAGGCATGAAATACAACTAGTGCATGCCAGTTCTTGACCTTGGAACTTGAACCTCTGACCTCATTTCAATTCTGTATTTTTCTACATATAGCTTTGCAGCCAGTCGAAATACAATGCCTACAGCTTCCCTTTGATACTCTTAACACACAAGACTAAACAATATTTGAAAATGAAATAGGAATATAGCCATTTTTTCTATCACCAATAAAGACAGAAATGATTTTCATTTGCTTTAAATCATTAATTTAGCTGGAAAAAAGTGGGAAGAGAATTTTATTCAAGATATCACTCTGCTTGGAACTCTCAGTGTGATAAAAAGTTAGCTCCATGTAACTCTTATTTTTAAATCCTTAAACAGTGTTTTGAAGGGACATTGAGTAAAAAAGCAAAATTATCTGTTTTTATAATTTTAAAATGTATTACTGTGCTATAAATTGATACTGGAGCTGGTAAGTCAACAGTATTGCCTGTATCACCAGTATTTCCAGAGTTCTAGCTTACTCTCTGTGGTCTTTTCCCTTCTTTTGACACAGACAGCTTCCTCCAAGTTGAGCAGCTATGTGGGATGCACATTTCTCCGTTGCATGGATTATGACATCTTACTCTGTTACCACATAAAAAGCAAAGACTTACACACCTGAGTTCACAATTAATTGGTATGTGGGGAGAGTACTAGGGACATTCCAACCAGTGACAAACCACCTGTGCTCCTGGGTGGAAAGTGACAGGTAGCCCCTGAGTTAGCCCCCGAAGTTTGGGTCCCCAAGTCACCAAATAGCTTTACAGCCACATTTTGTTGATGGGGTACGTTTTGGTGCCATAATGACCCATTCATATGCAGGACTTTGTTCCAGCTTTTATTCACACCAGCCTTTCTAAAGCCCTAGTTGCTTATGGCAGCAGCAAGAGATTCATTTCTAACCCATTCAATTCAAGTGGATTTTCTTCCTTTGTCCATTTCATTCCTGGAGCTTTGAAAAACCATTGAAGATTTCGGACAGGTTCACATTAAGGACCTGATATGCTTAAACAATAAGATGATATCTAGACATCTCAGAGCCAAAAAACCAATGCAGTGCACCGGTTCATTCCATTTTCAGAGTTAAAACCATTACATTATATTCTCCACCTGAAATGATGCCTCTAGTAAGTATGAAAAATAAAAAGTAGAGAGCAATATTATCACAGAATGTGAGACAGAGAGCAGATTAAACTATGGAGACCAATCCAATTTTAGGAGTAAGCATACTGATTTTTTAATATCACTTCTGTCATGGATCACTTTTCTTTAGATAGATAAATAGGAAGAATATGTAATATATTTTCTTCTATTCTTAACTTCTGAGCAGAGACTTTCATGATAGAAATGATTTCATAACATTCCCCATGGAATAAAGAGGAAAAGAAAAGAAAAAACGCCCCAAATCTTATCTCATAAGGAGAGAAGATTCTGAGATTAAAACCTATGTAGGTAGTAGTATTTTCCCAAAAAAGGGGGAGTTTCAGGGAGTAAACTTCATTCTGATTCCATGATCCCCACACATCCCGACAGGAGTTGCAGTACTTGCCCAGTGCAGTGCCTGGCACACAGGCAGCCTTCAGGAAACACGTGCTGAACTGTCCAGCTGAATTCCTCTAGCCACCTGTGAGTGCGAACAAAGTTCACATTTGCCTGAAAATTCATTCAGCGTTTTCTAGATGTCAGACACATTACTAAAGGCTTATCTTCTAAGTGTGTGCTGACATACTCTAGTGACACAACTTCTTATAAGGGACTAGAAATTGAAAGTAATCCAGGGAAAATTATCAGAGCCAAATTTATGGGGGAAAAAAAAAACACTAAAACTTCTTTATGGTCTTTGGATTTAAGAGAAGCAAACAAATGAAAAAATCTAAAAGCAAGCCAAAACAGGATTATATGAAAATGTTCTTCCAAAAGGGATGACACCATTACCAGTGGGTTTATTTATAATCCAAGTTGTAACATTTGAAATACAAAATAGGCTTTCTTGAAGTGAGTAGAAGGTTGTATATGTGCAATGTGGGGAATCAGTGCTCTGCCAATATTATGGTCGCCATAGTACTGAGCCACAGCAAACTATGATGTTAAATAATGTTGCAACAATGATATTATATTGGATCCTCTGTATGAATAAGTAGAAAGCAATATTTGTAATTCATTGACAGTGATCCACGATTAAAGGCCTTGTTATCATTTAAGAAAATGAACTTAATGAAAAAATTGTAATGAACAGCACTGTATTTGTATAAAATATCCGTCCAAGAACCAAAAGACACACTACCTGCCAAGACCAGATTTCAGTTGTTAAGGTTTTCCTCGCATCAAGAGTGCTGGTGGGCACAGAGATGACAGTAGAATTAGAATTGGTAACCAAGCCTATAGAACCTTAAACAGGGTTTATCTAATAAGTGAATTTGGCTTCAGGGAGGTTTAGAAAAATGAGAAGAATTCCTCTGCATGTTTTTATTGGACATCTGCAAAAGACTCGGTGCTCCTCTAGGAAACCTACAACAAATAAAAATTGTTTCATTAAAAAAATAGCTTGTTCACATTGAACAATTTCAGTCTGGGTGCAGTGGGCAACTCGGACTGAAAGATTCATGAATATAAACATTAATTCCTGATTATTTTAATTAATGCTCCTCCACCTCATCCATTTTTTAAAAAAATATTGGCAGACATATTTCAAATGAGTTGACATTTATTCCAGCTTCTGTTCTCAAGCAGAAGACAGTGGCTGACTTAACTTGAACCCAGCCTAGGTAGATATCCACTGAACCAGGAGAAGCAGGGGGTGGAGTGTGGGCCCTTCCCCTCACTCAGGGTCTCTGTTGCGGAGATCTCACAGTCTCGGAATAGAATGCTGGCTGCGGTAAGCCAGTCAGTGCCATCTGGGAGGCGGTCAGCTCTGGTCAGCTTCAGTCATGTTTCCTGAACCACACCTGTGTATCTTCATGGGAGCTGGCTTCTGAACTGACAGAAACCCAATGGCTATGGAATAACTTTTAAATGGATTGCCCTGGAGGCATATTCTTTGCTTCTCTGTGGTGATCTATCTTGAAGTAGGTATTTGTGTGCTACTGTCCTTGTCTTTGAATGGATATATGTATGATGGTACAGAATATAGTCATATACCAATATACACAGATTTATGGTAAAAAAAAAAAAAAAATCTACAGTCATAGGTATTGTCCAGTAACTGATTCTAGAGATAGAACTGTACACGTTTTCCTTTTTTTTTCTGGCTTTGATGATATTTTTATACAATTTTATATGCTGTAAAAATTTTTTAAAAATAACTCCTGTTTTCATTTGTAGAGCTCAATTAGGTTTTTATCAACTCTGGTGCCCACTGTACAGCCAGATTCCTCCCTGTATCTTTTTCATACCCTTTCTTTCACCTTTCCCTTATTTTCTTCTCTCATTTTTCTACCTTTTGCAAATTCCTTCTTTTGCCTCTGCCCAGGCAAGCCATTCTGCTTGCAGCATCTTTTTAGCACATAGAAACACAAAATAAGGAAAAAACAAGATTATCTTGTTCCATTGTAATCCACATGAGGACATATTGTGGGCCAGGGATGAGGTTAGGGCAGATGGGGAAGAGGGAATAGTTTAGGGAAAGGAAGCAGGAAAAAGGAAATCCTCATCGGAGATCAATTACCCAAAGCAAGGTGACTCACTTTGAGCTAATATATAGTGGCTCAGCGATAAAGAATCCTACAATGCAGGAAACTCAAGTTCCACCTCTGGGTCAGGAAGATTCCCCTGGAGAAGGGAATAGCAACCCACTCTAGCAATCTTGCCTGGAAAATCCCATGGGCAGAGGAGCCTGGCAGGTTACAGTCCATGGGGTCGCGAAAGAGTCAGACACAACTGAATGACTAAACAAGACAACTTTTACTTTCTCCCCTCAGTCTAGGGCACAAGTTTTGTGCAGAGTTTTTCTCCTTAGGATGTTATGTCCTCACCATGGGTCTGTAGACCTTGTTTTTCATTAGAGCACTGACCACGTATGAATGGATAACTCAGCTCATCTCCTCAGTCTTAGATTTTGCTACTGTTTGGCTGGATATTGGGGGAGTTGTCTGGATTAAAATCAGGAGTGTTTAATAAGACTCAAAAGAAGGAGGCAAGCAGAATCAAAATCTTGAACCTCAGTCCAAATCATGCTGAATAAGTAGTTCTTTGTAGGAATAAGGAAGGCATTTCCGGATATGTTCTGAGAAAGTTCTTCCGAAAGTGAGGATGATGAAATGGACTTTGTGTATAATGGCAACGATAGAATGTACTTCTGTGATGTGAAATATGTTTCTAGCAGATAAAATGCAGGTTGAAATTTGCAAGAGAATGACCATCCATTCTTAAGAGTGTTTTGTTCCTCATGATGCTCATTTGTACTAAAAGAAACTATTGAAATGCCATAGCATTACATGTCTAAATGCAAAAATAAGTCACAAGGATTCATGTAAAACAGAATATGCTCAATTGCTCTCAATAAATTATGTATTTATTGTAAATCTTTATTGCACAGATGAAGGCTGACAGTCCCTCAATGTATAATTTTTCCCCAGCATCTAGTGATGAATAAGTACCTGTATGTTCTGATTACCAAATAAAAATAATGAGTTAACCTCTCTATTGGAATTTGAAAAATGCAAAGGCTGTTTATCTTCATTTTAGTATTTTTTATTGCTGTCCATGTTCTGTCCCAGACATTAGACTGTCCAGACTCACTCAGCCATCTGTCTCTTTTGTATTCCTCCAAATGCCACATAGTACCCAGGTACCAAGAGCTTTTGCCTGCATACTGAAGATATACACAGTGTATCACGTCTCGTATAATCTTTTTTGATAAATGAGTGGATGGACTATAAGAAGCTCCTTGGAGGCATAAGAAATGTCAGTGTTCCAGGAACTAGACTGGCTTTCATATGTTTTATTTTCTTCTGGGTACCATAGATATGGTTTTACACTCCTGCAATGCTAGTTTTTGAACTCTATAAACATTTTTTTTTCCTTCTCCTTCTCTTTTAAAGGCTACCTGACAATATTTTCTTGCTCTCCAGCGGCAAACATAAGGAGTCTGACTAGTGAATAGTCATTACTCCTGTTTGTGAGCATATATACATGAATGGTGTCCAGCCTGTCTCCTTCAAACCAGCCCCTAAGAGGCACCCCTTAGTGGTGATGGTCATATTAGACAATTACTGCACCCTTGTCTGGGCCACCTCTGTATATTATTCCTGTGCAGTAACTCCACCGGGTTATTACTTGGGAGGTGTTCCTCCCAAGCAGATGTGTTTGTCACGCATTAAAACACATTTCTTTTTTATTTCTTTTTTTCTGAAAGCAAAAAAACCAAAAAATTATGTTGAAAAATACAGAGAAGTATAATAAAATCACTGTAACACCCATGCAACAATTATTGCCAGTTCTTTACTCTATTTCCTTATGGTCTTTTGCTATATGTGTTTACACAGTTGAGGCCATACAGTGTATTTTATTTAATTTTTATTGATATATTCACTTAACATTGGATTGTAAGCATTATCCCATTTTTAAAAAACTCTTTATTAACGTAATTTCAGTTGCGATGTAAGTTTTCATTTTGTGGCTGTAGCATAGTGTACTTAACTACCTCTCTGCTGTTGGACAGTTAAGTTACATGCTTTTATTTTCTGCAGTTGTAAATAATAACAACAGGGCTCTTTGTACCTAGGGCTTTGTCACATTTCTGAACACCTCCATTGGAAAAATTCTTAGAATACTGGGTCACTGGGTCCTTTATTTCAGCCTGCTTATTCTATGCCCAATCCCAAGTCATCGGGGAAGGCAATGGCACCCCACCCCAGTACTCTTGCCTGGAAAATCCAACGGACGGAGTAGCCTGGTGGGCTGCAGTCCATGGGGTCGCTAACAGTCGGACAGACTGAGCGACTTCACTTTCACTTTTCTCTTTCATGCATTGGAGAAGGAAATGGCAACCCACTCCAGTATTCTTGCCTGGAGAATCCCAGGGATGGGGGAGCCTGGTGGGCTGCCGTCTATGGGGTCACACAGAGTCGGACACGACTGAAGTAACTTAGCAATCCCAAGTCATAATTAAATATTAAAACAGCTATATCAAGATAGCATATGATATTTAATAGCTGAATAGCTCTTATGTTTTTGATCATTGTTCTTTGTGATGAACAGAGATCAAGTCCCCAAAAAGCAAACATGGTATTCATGGTGGTTGTATTGTGGAGGAGAAATGTTATCAGACATTTTGACTATGCTGCTCTAATTTATCCACTATTGGAAAACAACTCTTAGGAAAGTACAGTGGGAGGGGAATTCAGGATTGGGAGCTCGTATACACCCGTGGCGGATTCATGTCAATGTATGGCAAAACCAATATGGAATTGTAAAGTAAAATAAAGTAAAAATAAAATTTAAAAAATAAATAAATAAAACGGTAATCAAAGGATTCTAAAAAAAATAAATGGAGTCATATTCACAAAATTTAAAAAAAAAAAAAAAAAAAGGAAAGTACAGGAGGTGAGTTTGGAGCCCTCCAGACTTTCAGAGATTCCACAGACCTAGGCAGAACGTGGACTTCTCTTAAGGCCATTTTGTCAAGGCTGCAGAGAAGATGACCATTCATTCTGGCTTGTTGATCTCTGCCACCCCCCACCCCCAAATGGAACATGGAGAGATTGTTGGTAGATGTTCTCAGCAATGGCTATCAGAGGTTGAGTGTATCCTAAAGGCAGACACTGTGATATGCTAAAAGAAAGAGAGTGGGCTGACAGACACTTTTCCTACTTTAATTCCCCAACACCCACCTCATCTTGGGACCCCTTGTGTTGTAGCAGCATTGTTACATGACAAATGATGATGCTGAGTCCCAGGAGCTCTTAAATCACCCTTTCCCAGCAGGCTTGGACCTGGTTGTGCTAATCCTACTTTGCAGAAGGGAAATTATTTGTTTGAGGTCAGGCTGCCAATCATTGGATTGAGTGCTAACCTCACATCCTGAGTCTTAGGTGTGTATCTTTGCCCCTAGACAGGCAGCCTCAGTTGTCACTTCCATCATTGTCCTCTTCTCCAGACTCCTGATGAATTGGATTCATTGCCCTTTAGCTAAACCAACCAAGGACATTAATTTGAAATATCTGATAGCTATTTGTTTGTCAAAAGATACTTCCAGTCACACAGGCTGCCGTGATGACATTTCTGCCCCCAGCTGACTGATTGGGCTGTTTACTTCTTGAACATTCACATGGTATTGGTAAAGGACAGTTTAATGTATGACCTTAAAGTGCTTCTCTTGCTCAGAGGACATGTTAGCTGCGTTACTTGCCTGAGCGCCCGCACACACACATTTTCTTTTGAATGTAAACTAATAACAAACACTCCATTGCATGTCCCAGTTTGCTAAGTACTTTCACTTGGTCCTCACAGTTATGTCCCAAAATCAATGTTTTTAAATTTTTATAGATGAGGAAAATGGAACTTAGCACATTGTCAGGACTGATGTAGTTATTTGTGTTTTTATGTTCCTTACCTCATTTATAAAATATTTCAGAATTCTAAAATCACATAAATTTAACCATTTTTTAAAAATGAAGAATGCAGAATAAAACCAGAGGCAGGAAGTCAAGCTTGTGTAGAGAGAGCTAACCAGGGAAAGAACATTAGTAGACAGTCATGCAGGCTGAACAGGCCTCCCCAGTTCCCAGCATTTGATCATAAATTGGATCTGAGTTTCCTGGAAACCAAAATGAAAATGAAAAGAAACCATTTAGAAGATTCATATCATCCATTAAGACAAAGCACACTCATTGCTTAGTAGAAAGTGCCTCCCCTGACGGCTGAAAGAAATGTCTTCAGAGGTGTTCACTGGGGGTGCTGCTTCTCACTCAAGGCTGCGGAACAGACTCCCCAGCACCCCACCAGAGATCACTGAAATATCATTCCTAGAGGGAGGGCCCAGGGATCAGTGTATTTTCTGTAAAACTCCCAGGCCATCCTAATCTTGAGCCAGGTTTGAAAGCACCCACAGAGTGAATTCTGAGTCACTTGCTGAGCAGCATCCCAGGTAGATGTCTACAATAAATCCCAGAGCGACGTCTATACACCTGCCAGCTTGGAAGGTTGGTGGACAGTTTGGAAGCTGATCCAGAAGTGGGTGGGTCTTCCAGCTCAGTTTCTGATGTTTTCCCTGGGAATGGGAGCAAGGGAGGGGTGGAGGGTTTTAGTAAGTGAAACATAAGTGAGTATTTAGTAAGTGAATATTATTTCCACAAATGGAACTTGAAGTAAAGTGATAGGTAATTTGGGGGCTTCTGGGTGGAAAATAATTTCCAGGACACAATCTGAATTAACAGGGAGCCTATGTCAGACTGACTCAGCCTAACCACCCCCAGTGGTCCATGGGGCCGCCTGATGGCCCGGAGAAATCACCAACAGGTTTATTTTACACGTCTCTGCCTGCCACCTGGTTACGATTCATGATTAGGAGAGGTGTGCATGGTTTCTCCCCTTTCCTGATATACTGGGCATTTCATCAGACATGCATAGAAAATAGCAGCATTGCTGGAGGATTCACAGCTCTGCTTTTCCACTGACCATGGCCCCCACAGTTTCCTGTCTCATTCACTGTCTGCAAAGGAGACATCAAGAGAATGAAAAACTGCCCCAAGAAAAAGCCATCAAGCTTCAGACTTTGGGAGTACCCTAATAGGTGATTTTGTAAATGTGCCAAGCATTTCTATGAAATAACCTGGCAATAGCAAACTTGTCTATAATTAACACCATTGAAAGCTTGTCATCATTCGGTGCTTTGCTTGCTCTTGAGTGCTCATTTAGGTCACAGCACATTTGACCTGTCAGCCTCATGAGCATATCTGTGGAAATCAGAGCGCCATGTTTTCCAGCAGTTAGAGGAAAAGAAGGGAATTTCTGTCACACAAGGTTTCCCAAGCCTCCCTGAACATCAGAATCAGCTGAACCACTTGTGACACATTCAGGCTCCTCCAGAAATGCTGACTCAGTAGTGCTTGGCCAGGCCAGGGAATCTGGGTTTTTTTTCTCCTTTTTGTTGAAATAATGATCCCGGGTTGTTCTTTTGCCTGTTCGTATTGTGACACTTGGAGGGCACAAAGAAAACCTTGAGTGCGCCAGGACTGAGGGAAGAGAGCAGTGACCCGCATAGGAGGCTGAGCCAGACCTGCCTCTGAGTGTTTGAGGGGCTCCTGCAGAGGCATGAGTCAGCAGCGGCCTCCTGCGTGGACAGAGGCTCTAGCAATAATAGTCCTGGGCGGTGCAGGGTGTGGCCTAAGTCCTCCTGAAGCGGGTCGCCATTAGCCCCACTATGGTCACCAGGCAGGTGACTGACAACCTGGAGAAGAGTTATACCAAAGAAGTTCTCACACTGCTCTGAAAGTTCTAGGCTCCACAGCAGACTTCCCAACCTGGGGACCCAGCAAGGAACTGAATATCCCTAGGGAATCTGACTTTAAAGGTCAGCAGGGTTTGATTACAGAACCTGCACAGGCCTGGGGGAGCAGAGACTCTTGAAAGGCACAAAGAAAACCTTGTGTGCACCCGGACCCAGGAGAAGGAGTAGCAACCCCACAAGAGACTGAGCCAGACTTGCCGGTGTACGCTTGGGACTCTCTATCAGAGGTGTGGATCGATATTGGATCAATAGTGGCCTGCTGTGGGGTCAGGGGCATTGACTACAAAAGTACTGGGAGGACTGAGAGGCCTGGTGTTTTTGCATAAGTCCTTTTAAAGGAGGTCACCGTTACCACCATTATCCCTCAGTTCAGTTCAGTCGCTCGGTTGTGTCTGACTCTCTTTGACCCCATGAATCGCAGCACGCCAGGCCTCCCTGTTCATCACCAACTCCCGGAGTTCACCCAAACTCAAGTCCATCAAGTCAGTAATGCCATCCAGCCATCTCATCCTCTGCCGTCCCCTTCTCCTCCTGCTCCCAATCCCTCCCAGCATCAAGGTCTTTTCCAATGAGTCAACTCTTCACATGACATGGCCAAAGTATTGGAATTTCAGCTTTAGCATCAGTCCTTCCAATGTACACCCAGGACTGATCTCCTTTAGGATGGACTGGTTGGATCTCCTTGCAGTCCAAGGGACCCTCAAGAGTCTTCTCCAACACCACAATTCAAAAGCATCAATTCTTCGGTGGTCAGCTTTCTTCACATTCCAACTATCACATCCATACATGACCACTGGAAAAACCATAGCCTTGACTAGACGGGCCTTTGTTGGCAAAGTAATGTCTCTGCTTTTGAATATGCTGTCTAGGTTGGTCATAACTTTCCTTCCAAGGAGTAAGTGTCTTTTAATTTCATGGCTATAAACACCATCTGCAGTGATTTTTGAGCCCCCAGAAATAAAGTCTGCTACTGTTTCCACTGTTTCCCCATCTATTTCCCATGAAGTGATGGGATCAGATGCCATGATGTTAGTATTCTAAATGTTGAGNTCTTCTTGCTATTCTTTGGAACTCTGCATTCAGATGCTTATATCTTTCCTTTTCTCCTTTGCTTTTCGCTTCTCTTCTTTTCACAGCTATTTGTAAGGCCTCCCCAGATAGCCATTTTGCGTTTTTGCATTTCTTTTCCATGTGGATGGTCTTGATCCCTGTCTCCTATACAATGTCACGAACCTTATCCATAGTTCATCAGGTATTCTATCTATCAGATCTAGTCCCTTAAATATATTTCTCACTTCCACTGTATAATCATAAGGAATTTGATTTAGGTCATACCTGAATGGTCTAGTGGTTTTCCCCACTTTCTTCTATTTAAGTCTGAATTTGCCAATATGGAGTTCATGATCTGAGCCACAGTCAGCTCCTGGTCTTGTTTTTTGCTGACTGTATAGAGCTTCTCCATCTTTGGCTGCAAAGAATATAATCAATCTGATTTCGGTGTTGACCATCTGGTGATGTCCATGTGTAGAGTCTTCTCTTGTGTTGTTGGAAGAGGGTGTTTGCTATGACCAGTGTTTTCTCTTGGCAAAAGTCTATTAGCCTTTGCCCTGCTTCATTCCGTATTCCAAAACCAAATTTACCTGTTACCCCAGGTGTTTCTTGACTTCCTACTTTTGCATTCCAGCCCTCTATAATGAAAAGGACATCTTTTTTGGGTATTAGTTCTAAAAGGTCTTGTAGGGCTTCATAGAACCGTTCAACTTCAGCTTCTTCAGCATTACTGGTCGGGGCATAGGCTTGGATTAACGTGATATGAATGGTTTCCCTTGGAAATGAACAGAGATCATTCTGTTTCTTGAGACTGCATCCAAGTACTGCATTTTGTTGACCTTGATGGCTACCCCATTTCTTCTAAGGGATTCCTGCCCACAGTAGTAGATATAATGGTCGAAAGCTAAACTACAGGGTGGAAACACAGTCCCACCCATCTGCAGAAAATTGGATTAAAGATTTACTGAGCAGGCCATGCCCACCAGAACAAGGCCCAGTTTTCCCCACAGCCAGTCCCTCCCATCAGGGAGCTTCCACAGGCCTCTCATCCTCATCTATTGGAGGGCAGACAATCACTGGAACACTTGTGACATATTTAGGCTTCCCCAGAAATGCTGACCTGGTAGTGTTCAGCCAGGCCAGGGAGCCTGGTTTTGTTTCTCCTTTTGTTAAAATAATGATCCCAGGTTGTTCTTATATGTAGGCAAATTTAGGAATTCAGCACTTGAAGGAAACCTGGGTAATGGATTGTTTAAGAAATAGCAAGAGACATGGAGAAAAGTTTCTCTCCATTTCAACTCTGAAGGGTCTTGGCTTAAATTTTGTCGCTCAACATTCAGTAACTTTGTGCAAATTACTTGCACAGGCTTTGTTTCCAAAACTCCATAAATGAGGAATCATTTTATTATCAGGGAATTAGTGTCAGGAAAGACAACTACAACTAATGTACATTTACTTGTCCATAACTAATACGATGCCTGGAATATGGTGGCTGCCTGGTATGTGTCAGTGACCACTATTAATGACAAAGTGGCCAAATTGCGAATCATAGCTCTGAGTAAAAAACCCAAAACCCTGCCTCCCTTCCTAAAGCAGTGGTTCTTCACTGAGGGCAGTTTTGTTCCGAGAGGACATTTGTCAGTGTCTGGAGGATGTGTTTGATTATTACAGTGGGGAGGTGCTGCTCACACTCAAGAGATAGAAGCTAGGGTTTCGCCTAAACATACTGCTATGCACAGGACAGCCTTCATGATGAAGAGTGACGTAACTAAATATCCCTGTGCATCTGCTGAGAAACCCTATCTGACAGGGATAGTGAGACAAGTATACCATCCCGTGAGTAGGGGTCTAAACACTTTGAGTCACTGGCTCCCCCACAGTGGAGAGGGGTACAGTGGGCCACAGGCTGTTCCTGGTGGGTCAGGAATAGCTGTGGATCTGCATCCCGGTGGCGCCCTTGATCAGGGCTGTTCCACTATTCGTCACATAGGCTACGGTGTTGCCTGGAGTTGTGCAGTGAGGCTGCCCTGCCCTGGACCCCACATGTCACTTTGGGTAAATCTAGTCATCTCACGTGTTTGAGCAGCCCATTTGATGGATGATCATTAGACTCACCTGGAGAACCTGTTGGCCTACAAACAAGTGGCTCCCTTCCCTTGAGGTTTCCTTTCAATGAGTTCAAGAAAGGAAGGACCCTAAGCGCGTATTTATAAAAAAATCACCCAACTCTGACATCAGGGCATCTTGAAACCAGAAAAATGAAGACCTAAAGTTCTGCCAGATGTCACGTCTCTCACCTCCTGCAAATTAACAGCTTTTGTGGGTCTGAAGTGTTTGGATTAATGTTGTGTTTTTTATTTTTACTATTATCACTACTAACACTGTTAACACTACTACTGCTGCTGATCATAATCATAATAATTAACTCTAACACAGAATGTCAAAAGTAGTACCCTGTTCTTTAAGACTAAAATGAAACAATCTCAAACACCATCCCTCGTGTACGTCTTCACATCTTACCAGGAATTCTAGGGTAGTGAAATCTTATTCCTCACCTTTTCCCCAAGTTCCTGCTTCCCCTGATTTCAAGATTAGTCAGTATGTTCTCTAGTTATCTTTACCCATGACTGTATTCACTCAAATTAACACAACCTCCACTCACTCCAGGCCTCTGCATGGAAAGTAGACTTTAGGGAAAGTTTGCATAGGTTCAGGAAACTTGTTGATGAAATACCTTGACATTGAATCATGTCTGCTGCTGCTGCTGCTGCTAAGTCGCTTCAGTCGTGTGCGACCCCAGAGACGGCAGCCCACCAGGCTCCTCTGTCCCTGGGATGCTCCAGGCAAGAACATTGGAGTGGGTTGCCATTTCCTTCTCCAATGCATGAAAGTGAAAGTGAAAGTGAAAGTGAAGTCACTCAGTCGTGCCTGACTCTTAGCAACCCCATGGACTGCAGCCCACCAGGCTCCTCCGTCCATGGGATTTTCCAGACAAGAGTCCTGGAGTGGGGTGCCATTGCCTTCTCCGGAATCATGTCTATCTTCTGCCTAAGAATTGTCTGCATTTCTGCCAGCTCAGACTGGATGATGCTGGAGGATTCTGGCCTCCAGGTATCTTTGCCCCCTTCTGGATGGCCAAGTAAAGGAATGAAAAATCAAATAATATTTGCATTTATGGATAAAATAAATATGTGTTTAGGTATAAGTGTGTATGTGAGTTTTGCATGTGTATTTTTATGTATAAAATAATATATATGTGTGTGTATGTGTATATACAGTTTTTTATACATATATGAATCCCAGGGATGGGGGAGCCTGGTGGGCTGCCATCTATGGGGTCACACAGAGTCGGACACGACTGAAATGACTTAGCAGCAGGAACAGCGTATACACAAACATGCACACACGCAAGCAAATATTCTTTTGAAGAATAATTCATCCTTCTATTTGTTTTGCTCTCTCCTTCCTGTTCCCCACCCAGGGCTCTGTCTTTTGATTCCCTCATGGCCCACTGAGCTGTTAACATGAACCTCTGTTAATTCCTTTCCCAATGGGGACATTGTCACCAGCTGCGGGGACCCATAGATCCCACTAACCTTAATTTGCGTGGTCTCCCACAATTCCTGAGCACTCACACAGTCCTCTAGTCCTTTGTTTCTCACCAGGACACTTTGATGTAGTTGTTATTTCATTTGTTTTGCAAATGAAGCCTTCATCTTCACAGCTCTTCAGAGGCTTTAGAGAAGTCGAGTCTGTTGCTGGAAATCCAATAGAGAGTAAAGGCTAGAAGGACAAAGCAGAGACAAACCCCTGACTCCTTCTAAATCCAAAACTTTCCTTTTCACGGCAACAGTTCTCCACTCTGGATGCACATTAGCATCACCTGGGCTAGGCTTTAAAAATCCGGATGCTGGAGCTCCAGCTCAGTACAGTGAACACAGAATCTCTGGGGTTGGTGCTCAGGCAGCTGCACATTTAGAACACTCTCCTGATAATCCTAAAGCTCATGTCTGCTCAGAGGTGTGTTGGTCCCTAACAGACCAATCTGGAGAATGAGATCCATCAGAAGCACGAAGATAAATGCTGTGCTCCTGGTTTTTCTGGATCATGGAATATTCCCTGTTCCCATAACCTCACTCAACCTTCTTCTAAATATTGTTTTCAGACCCAAACTTTTAGGTCATTTGATAAAGTTACAGATGAGCATTTACTGGTCTTAAAAGTCTGTCCACAATCCTATTCTTTCTTATCCTCTTTTTCCTCTTACAGGCACAAAGAAGCGTTCTCAGGGCTCACCTGCCCCAAGCACTAGCTCCACGAGTCGCCTTACCTTGCCAGGTGGGTAAACGGCATTGCATCATAATCTTAGGTGATCACAGACAGCAGAAAGAACTGTTTTTCCATGAGTTGAGTTTAGCAGTTGATAAATGGGCAATCTGGCCCCTTGTGGATCCAGTCGACCCTATGTTAGCAGAGGGCTTTGTCTCTGTCATCCCCATTGTAACGCTCTTCCAAAAAGGACATCATATTCATAGTTGGTCTACAATCTCCTGCTCACAGATGGAAAGAACAGAATTGTGATCTTCCTTAATGTTCATTTGGACATGGTGTACAAGTGTTTTTTTGAGAGGCAGATGGTGCTAGGGGAGGAGTGTGAACCTTTGCTGAGAGAGACAGACCTGGGTTCAAATCTCAGCTTTGTTTCCTCCCTTTTAAGTTCGTGTAAAAAAATAAATAAATACAAAAAAAAAAAAAAAGTTCACCATTATATCATAAGCTTTCTCCCAGGTATTAAATATTTTTAAAATATTTAAGTGGTTGACTAACATTTCATATGATGATACTACAATTTATTTATATACTGTATCCATGGGGAATTGGGTCCAGGACTCCACTCAGATGCCAGAATCCATGGATGCTCAAATCACCTACAGTTAACCCTCTGTATCTGCAGGTTCCACATCTGTAGATACAAGGGCCAACTGTATTCATCAATAATCTGGCATTTATATAACTTGCCTTTTTATCATTAATAACTTTACATTCTGGTATATAAATCTTCTTCTGAATCTGCAAGTATGGATTTAGGGAGGATTCCTGTGTGTAGAATTACTGACTCAAAAAGTATGTATCTATTTAGGTTCTTGACCCATTATTGTCAATATGACTTCCAGAAAGGTAGTAGTATTTTGTACTTTTAGTAATGTTTGACCTTTCACTGTGCTCTTGCTAATGCTAACATTAGTACTTCATTAATTTGATAAGAAAAATTATATCCATATTGTGCTTGCATTATTTCATCTTTTAAAAAATCTGTTTTCTAATATTAATGTATCTTTTATATTGCTTCTTTGGGGAATTGCTGTATTTCATCCATTCAAAGAAGGAAAGTACCTTGCATTTTAGCTCCTCGGAAATAGGAATCTTTTGCAATCTTTGGCATGTTACAGTTGAATTACCAGCACTTTTTCTTTGTTGTTCATGAAATAATAGTTCACTTTACAAACAGTGGCAGCTTAGATTAAGTATAATCTATATCTGTTTGCTTTTTCAACTTCTGCCATGTCCGCAACCCCATCTAACAACTGAAACTCAGTGTCCACTGAGTAGCCGTTGAACTTTCTTGCCTTTGTCACTCTGCCTGTAACACTCTCTATGCTTTTCTTCCCTGGTTAATTTCTTTTTTCAGTCTCTCCAGATCATCTAGGTAGACTTAGTACTGACTTATAATGATTTGCTTATTAGTCCTTTAACCATTGATCGGTGGCTTTTTCAAGGGTGAGGACTGTCTTATTCCTTTACGTCCCAGGGCCCACTCAGACGACAAGCATATATTGTGTGCTCATTAATGCTTAGGAGGCTGGGTGTACTGTTGTATGAGTGAGCATTATTCGGTTTAATTTATGAATAGATAGAAAGCAACTGTCCTCTAAAGAAGGCTCACCTTGGTGTTTGGATTGATATCAGCTAAACTAACATACAGCTATACGACTATACTGACTGCTTTTTAGTATTGAGTATTAGTGTTGAGTAGACCCTGCTCTGTAGTCTCTGGAAGCCCATTTCATCATGTCCCTATTTGTAGTTATTGTGCTGTTAGAATTATAGTAATTAGGAGGAAAACAGCTCTAAACCAACAACTTCAGTGTGTGGTGATGGTGTTTGTTCTTCTTTGTAAATTCGGAGTATTCCTGGGTCAGGTGGGATCTCTGATGTCATCCTGGATGCCTGTGAGAACATGCAGAGCTGACCTGGTTCCCATCTGTTGAATGGGGACCTGTTGCTGGCCTGCTGGGTTTCTAAGACCTCTGAGTGAGAGCCTCAGGCACCTTGTCTTTGGCTTTGGTTTGGCACTCTAAAGTGGTCCCAGTTTGGGCGTTGAGCTCAGAGTTCATGGTTTGTTTAGCAGATACCCTCTACCTCACTCTTAATGATCAGCCCACTGTTTTTCCTTCCAGTCTCACCAATGTCATGTGTTACCTCCCACAATGCAAATATGCCTTTACAAGCTCTTGGTACAGGCCATCAAGCAACTTAAAATATAATATTTTAGGATACTCAAAGAGCCAAGTGGAGGAATAAAAACCTTTACAAACAATAAAGTAAAATTGTGTTGAAACCACATAAGAACAGAGATATGCAAAAGAAGCAATCTAAAATATGAAATTTTAAAAAGCAAATAAACCTGAAGGCATTCACGTTTTTAAAAACAAAGAGAAACACAGTTAATAGAATAAACTCAAGGTAAAATACTATTGAAAAGAGAATTAATGTTGGAACATAGTCCTGAGGACTTTATACCAAACATATTGTAGAGATGGAATCATAGTTTTAAAAAAGAGCTTGAACCATAAAACTCTTAGAAGAAGACATCTTTATAAGCTTGAGTTAGGCAATGGTTTCTTAGATGTGATTCTTAAAGTACACGCAATCAAAGAATAATTGATAATACAACTTCATTAAAATTAAAAACATTACATTATCAAGAAAATATACTGAATGAAAGAAAATATTTGTAAACCATATATCTGATAAGGATTCAGTATCCAGAATATGTAAAGAATTATTTTAATGCAACAGTAAAAAGTTAAATAGGATAATTAAAACTGGGCAAAAGATTTGAAGAAACATTTCTCCAAACAAGATATGCAAATGGAATGTGAAAAGATACTCAACATCATCAGTCCCTACAGAAATGCAAATCAAAACCACAATGAGATACCACTTCACCTGCACTAGAAGGGCAAGACTTAAAAAGATGAATAATAAACCTGTTGACAATGATGTGGAGAAATTAGTACCATCATACATTGCAACCAGGAATGCAAAATGGTGTGACTCAATTACTTGGGGAACTAGGGTGACAATTCCTTAAAATGTTAATCTTAGAGTACCCATAAGACCCAACAGTTTCTCTCCTAAGTATGTACCTAAGAGAACTGAACACTTATGTTCATACAGAAACTTGCCCACAAATATTCATAGTAATGTTACTCATAATAGCCAAAGAGTGGAGACAACCTAAACACCTACTGACTGATGAATATGTTAACAAAATGTGGTGTATCCATACAATAAATTACTATTTGGCATACGAAAGGAAGAATGTGTTGATACATTTTATATCTTGGATGAACCTTGAAAACATCTTGCTAAGTGAAAGGTATGATTCCATTTTTTTGAAATACAAAGAAGACACAAATGGCCACATACTGTAAGATTCCATTTATGTGACATGGGAAGAACAGACAAATTGATAGAGACAGAGCATAGGCTAGTGGTTGCTGTGTGTGTTAGTCGCTCAGTCATGTCCAACTCTTTGCAACCCTATGGACTGTGGCCCACCAGGCTCCTCTGTCTATGGAATTCTCCAGGCAAGAATACTGGAGTGGGTAGCTGTTCCCTTCTCCAGGGGATCTTCCCAACCCAGGGACTGAACTCAGGTCTCCCTCAATGCAGGCAGATTCTTTACCATCTGAGCTACCAGGGAAGCCCAGTGGTTGCTAGAGGCTGGCAGAGAGAAGAATGGAGAGTGAATTCTCTTGGGCAGGGGATTTTTTAATTGGTGAATAAAATGTTTTACAATTAAATATTGGTGATGATTGCACAACCTTGTGAATATAATAAAAAAGCACTGAACTGTATACTTAAAATGATGAATTATATGGTATGTGAATTTTATCTCAGTTTTAAAAATGAAAGCATCAAATATAGATAAATAGCTCTAAAGGCTCAAATTCTTAGACAAGAAATGCACCTCACTTGCCATACTGCTGCTGCTAAGTCGCTTCAGTTGTGTCCGACTCTGTGCGACCCCAGAGACGGCAGCCCACCAGGCTCCCCCATCCTCAGGATTCTCCAGGCAAGAGTGCTGGAGTGGGTTGCCATTTCCTTCTCCAATGCATGAAAGTGAAAAGTGAAAGTGAAGATGATCAGTCGTATCTGACTCTTAGCGACCCCATGGACTGCAGCCCACCAGGCTCCCCCATCCCTGGGATTCTCCAGGCAAGAACACTGGAGTGGGTTGCCATTTCCTTCTCCAATGCATGAAAGTGAAAAGTGAAAGTGAAGACGCTCAGTTGTATCTGACTCTTAGCGACCCCCATGGACTGCAGCCTACCAGGCTCCTCCGTCCATGGGATTTTTGAGGCAAGAGTACTGGAGTGGGGTGCCATTGCCTTCTCGTGCCATACATAGGTAAAACCAAATCCATACCTAAATGCATTGTGTGAGATTGTTCCAAATTATGTCAAGTGTGAGAAAATCTTAAATGCTGTGAGAAGCTGGTTATGTTCAGGGGAGCTGCAGGTAACCTATAATAAAATTACAGCCAGCTGACAGCAACAGTAGATGCCAGAAGACAATGAAGGTATATCTTTCATATGCTTAGGGGAAATCAAGCATTATATAGTAACTAAATTATTAGTTATGAATGAAGGCAATGTAAAAATATTTTAGGTATACAATGGCATAATTTACCGCTCACAGACCTCACTAAAGAAGTGTTAAGGGATATTCTTCAAGAAGAAGAAAAGTGAATCCAAAAGCAAAGTGTGAGAGACAGGAATTAATGGTGAGCATACAAATAAATAAAGCAAGTTGTATATGTAACTAGTCACCATAAACATAATGTCCATTTTTTGTGTTAAAATAGGGAACAGAAGTGGTAGAAGGTAGGTGAGGTGAAGTCGCTCAGTCGTGTCCGACTCTTCGCGACCCCATAGATTGTAGCCCACCAGGCTCCTCTGTCCATGGGATTTTCCAGGCAAGGGTACTGGAGTGGGGTGCCATTGCCTTCTCCAGAGGATCTTCCCAACCCAGGGATCAAACCCAGGTCTCCCACATTGTAGGCAGACGCTTTACCATCTGAGCCACCAGGGAAGCCTGGTAGAAGGTAGAGGAGTTACTTAAGAGGGAGCTACAGAATGTTAAGATCGAATCTGTCTTTGGACAGAGCTTGTAATTTTGTAACTTTTTTGATGATCCACAAAGGATCATCAATAAAATAATAGAAGTATAACTTACAGCATCTAAATCGGCAAATAAACATCAAAGAAAAGGAATGTAGAAAATGTATCTACTTAATAGAAGGCAGAAGAGAAATAAAAGAAGCAAGGAATAAAGAATGATTTTAAAATTAGATAGTAGAATCAAGTCCAAAACCAAAGCAAAATTAGATAGTGGAATCAAGTCCAAAAATATCAGTAACTGTCCATTAACAGAGGGATGGATAAAGAAGATGTGGTACATATATACACTGGAATATTAGTTACAAAAAGGAATGAAACTGTGCCGTCTGCAGAGACATGGATGGACCTAGAGACTGTAGTACGGAGTGAAGTAAGTCGGCAAGGGAAAAACAGATACCGGATAATATCACTTATATGTGGAATCTAGAAAAGCAATATGAATGAACTTATTTGCAAAGCAGAAGTAGAGAAAAAAATGTATGGATACCGAGGGGGAAGGAGGGGTGGGATGAATTGGAGATTGGGACTGACATATATGCACTCCACATATAAAATAGATAACGAATGAGAACCTACTGTATAAATAGCACAGGGAACTCTACTCAATTCTCTGACCTAAATGCACAGAAAATCCAAAAAGGGAGTGGATATGTGTATATATATGTGACTGANCATTGTGTGAGATTGTTCCAAATTATGTCAAGTGTGAGAAAATCTTAAATGCTGTGAGAAGCTGGTTATGTTCAGGGGAGCTGCAGGTAACCTATAATAAAATTACAGCCAGCTGACAGCAACAGTAGATGCCAGAAGACAATGAAGGTATATCTTTCATATGCTTAGGGGAAATCAAGCATTATATAGTAACTAAATTATTAGTTATGAATGAAGGCAATGTAAAAATATTTTAGGTATACAATGGCATAATTTACCGCTCACAGACCTCACTAAAGAAGTGTTAAGGGATATTCTTCAAGAAGAAGAAAAGTGAATCCAAAAGCAAAGTGTGAGAGACAGGAATTAATGGTGAGCATACAAATAAATAAAGCAAGTTGTATATGTAACTAGTCACCATAAACATAATGTCCATTTTTTGTGTTAAAATAGGGAACAGAAGTGGTAGAAGGTAGGTGAGGTGAAGTCGCTCAGTCGTGTCCGACTCTTCGCGACCCCATAGATTGTAGCCCACCAGGCTCCTCTGTCCATGGGATTTTCCAGGCAAGGGTACTGGAGTGGGGTGCCATCGCCTTCTCCAGAGGATCTTCCCAACCCAGGGATCAAACCCAGGTCTCCCACATTGTAGGCAGACGCTTTACCATCTGAGCCACCAGGGAAGCCTGGTAGAAGGTAGAGGAGTTACTTAAGAGGGAGCTACAGAATGTTAAGATCGAATCTGTCTTTGGACAGAGCTTGTAATTTTGTAACTTTTTTGATGATCCACAAAGGATCATCAATAAAATAATAGAAGTATAACTTACAGCATCTAAATCGGCAAATAAACATCAAAGAAAAGGAATGTAGAAAATGTATCTACTTAATAGAAGGCAGAAGAGAAATAAAAGAAGCAAGGAATAAAGAATGATTTTAAAATTAGATAGTAGAATCAAGTCCAAAACCAAAGCAAAATTAGATAGTGGAATCAAGTCCAAAAATATCAGTAATTGTCCATTAACAGAGGGATGGATAAAGAAGATGTGGTACATATATACACTGGAATATTAGTTACAAAAAGGAATGAAACTGTGCCGTCTGCAGAGACATGGATGGACCTAGAGACTGTAGTACGGAGTGAAGTAAGTCGGCAAGGGAAAAACAGATACCGGATAATATCACTTATATGTGGAATCTAGAAAAGCAATATGAATGAACTTATTTGCAAAGCAGAAGTAGAGAAAAAAATGTATGGATACCGAGGGGGAAGGAGGGGTGGGATGAATTAGAGATTGGGACTGACATATATACACTCCACATATAAAATAGATAACGAATGAGAACCTACTGTATAAATAGCACAGGGAACTCTACTCAATTCTCTGACCTAAATGGACAGAAAATCCGAAAAGGGGGTGGATATGTGTATATATATGTGACTGACTCATTTTTCTGCACAGCAGAAACTAACACAACATTGTGAAACAACTATACTCCAGTAAAATTAGTTTAAAATATCACTAATAACAATAATTTCAAATGGCTCAAACTCTGATACTAAAGTACAGAAAATCAAGCCCAAAGTACAAAATCAAGCCCCATCCTGCCTTAAGAGGCATATTTTAAAGAAAAACTCCAAGAAAGTTTGCTAATGTGTGGCAAAAGAAATTCCACGCAAAATATAAGGCTAGTTCTTTGAAAAATGTCCATTTTAACATCTGTGCAACATTCTGTTACACAAAGATGCCACAGAATATTTCATCATTTTTCTTTTGATGGTGGTTTTCTATTTTTTGCTATGACAAACAAGGCTCAACATAATGATGGGCAAGAAAAAGAAGCTCCAATAAGATTTATACCATCTAATACAATTTACATTACCTTTTAAAACTAGCAAAAAAAAAATTAGATATTTTGTGAATGCATATAAATGCAATCACTAAATGACTATAGGCACTGGAATAATAAACATCAAATTCTGGATCAGTTTTTGAGAAAGGAGAGAGAAACATCATGGAAGGGTATGTGAAAGTGTTAATTGCTCAGTCCTGTCCCAAAGGACTGTAGCCTGCCAGGCTCCTCTGTCCATGGAATTATCCAGGCAAGAATACAAGAGTGGGTTACCATTCCCTTCTCCAGGGGATCTTCCTGACCCAGGGATCAAACCTGGATCTCCTGCATTGTAGGTGGACTCCTTACCATCTGAGCCACCAAGGAAGCCCCCATGGAAGGGTATATTAGTTATATAACTCCGCCTTTTTATTTAATCTCTTTAAACAAATATTTGAACAAATATGCAAATGTTAAGATTTTATTAAACTATTGAGAGAGTACATATGTGTTCATTTTATTATTAATCCTACTCTTCTATATGCTCAAACAGTATATATTAAAGAATTTCTTAAGTGAAAAATCTGTGACTGTCTTCCAAGACAGTTTTGTTGGTCATGTGCTTCAATCCTGAAGCCATCAGGTGCCACTTCATTAAAGAACTGCTTGTGTGGTTGCTGAAATTAAGAAAGCTTCTTCCTGAAATGCCAGCACCAAGAACCTGCTCTGGGGACGTCACCTGGATTCCTTACGCATCTAAAGCAAAATGACTCTTCTTTGGTAAAGTAATAGCACCTGCAGCCAATTTTTTCTAGTGCCAACTTCAACTGTACCCCATGAGGTTTGTGAACCCCCGTCAAGCTCCATGAGTGGGCCATAAGTGATGGAGAGCTGAGCAAATGTTGGCTCTCACTGGAGGAGTGGCCCAGAGCTTCACTTCCAGTCATAACTGCTAAGGATGGAGTCTAGTCAGTGGCTTCTAAGCAGATGCCCCCGGGAGCCTCGGTCACATCACTTTCCTGAAGTGATCCTTAGATGGAAAGGTACAGTACCATAATCATCCACGGATGCAGATAGCTGATTGCTCCTGTGTATGCAGCTGCTGGCTTGCACGGTAGTGTTGGCAATAGATGTGGCTCTGCTTCTAATCTCCGTTGCCTGATATAGAAAGAGTTTGTGTGTTGAGATGCCAGCTGGCTCAATGACATTGTTGTGTGTCCTGTTCTAGGGGACTACGGATAAAATGTCCAGCCAGAGGATTCCTCAGAAGAGAACTGACCAGCCCTGAGGTCTGAAGACATTTTAGGAAGCTTATGTGGTTTATAAAAAAAAAAAACAAAACAACTATTATGTGTATTGTAAGTTATTGAATGATTAACTTCAAAAATGGTAATTTCTTATCTTACTTAATACAGGTTTTTAACAATAAATACTTTGATACGTGTTGCACATCTATCAAGTATCAGGGACAGTGGTAGGTTCCTCACACATACTATCCCATGTAATCCTCACAACAACCTCTAAGGAAGGTACAATTATGTCCATTTCACAAATTAGTAAACTGAGGCATATTCAGATAAACAGCTTGCCCAAAGTTAGCAGAGTTTCACTTTCAGGGGTAAAAGCTGATGTCAGTCCACATTGGAACAATCTTTCTTTCATACCTGTATTCTGCCTGGGATTAGATTAGTTATGTATGTACCCATTTCAAGCACAATTTTGGGGTGTGCAGGGGCCCTGAAAAATGAAAGTGTTAGCCACTCAGTCATGTCTGAATCTTTGCAGCCCCATGAACAGTAGCCCGCCGAGTGCTCTGTCTATGGAATTCCTCTGCATTGTCTTACTTTAAGTGAAGATTCCCCCAAGTGGTCTCTTTACAATTGCCTTTTACCTTGAGCTCCATTTAAGGGAAACCAGTTGCCATTCTTACTATGGAGTAGAGCAAAGCGCATTTGTTATGTGGTGATTTAGCATTTCAGAGCTCTAGAAGCCTAAAGAAATGTCAGGCTTCTTCTGACAGAGGTCATTGTTGGTGTGAGCAAAGGACAGAGATTTAGACTTACACTCCCCATCTTCAGATGTACATGTAGAATAATACACAAGCTAATGAAAAAAGAAAAGCAAAAAAACTTGATGATCTCCTAAATATTTCTTTCCTTTGAAAGAGCATACCTCATGTGCTTCGTGCTGTCCAGGGCAAACAAAATGAAAACAAAGAACTCAATTAAAGATGATCGTCTCCTTGAAGGAGGACTTATTCTTTTTTATTAAATATTATTTTTATTAAATTAAACCATTAATCATTAAACCACAAAGTTGCAGGCCATTTAATAGCTAGCAATTGTTGGAATAAGGAAAGGCCTTATTTTCCAGCCTTTCCTAATTGCTTCCCCTCTTGCACCTAGTTGTCAGAGGGGCTTGAAAATTGTGCCTCAGACTCTCCAGACTATGGGAAGACCTGTAGAAATGAACTGAGATTGTAGCATTGGTGTAAAACAAAAGCGCTCAGGCCCCAAACTTGAACTTTCAAAGAAAAGGAACTTTCTGACATTCTTTGAGCAAACGTGGGCAGCAAATCTAGGTATCAAGGCATTGCTGATGCAAAGGATAAATATTAGGTAATGTAGATTTTAGTCAGCTTTGCCAGCGGGTATGTGTTTTAAGTGATTTGCCTCTTCTGTAGTAAATGGGAGCTTTATGAAGGTGAGTGAGTGTGATGCCAGATAGTGTCCTCAATCATTCAATATTTTTCAGCACCAACTGTTAGCAGTACTGGGGTTATGTTCTGGGGATGCAAATGTGTATAACACCCTATCTCATCTTCATGAAATTTAAGCAAGGATCAGTGATCTATGAAATGAAGCATAAGGAATAGGAATCCCAAAGACCAGGGAGGCAGTGGTCCAAGAATGGCTTCCAATGAACATGACTCAGAATTATCATGGCTCAGCCAAATAAATGCAGAGTCTTAATACTCAAGAGTCATTTGCTGTCATTTGCCTATTCCATCAAGATTAGTGTTCAGGGACTGAAGCTTCTTCCATCCTGGTTGGGTATCTAGGCCACACTTTGAATCTGGGAGCTCTAGCATTCTACACTTATGGTTGGGTATTGCCCACAACAATTAAATGAGCCTCCTTATTTGTACATCGTATGTGGGCTGGATGTTTCTGGTTTGCTTTAAATGGCACTAGGTTTCAGCAAAGTGTTTCCCTCAGGTAGCTGAATGGGAAAAACTATATATATATATTAAAACAACTATTATGTGTATTGTAAGTTATTGAATGATTAACTTCAAAAATGGTAATTTCTTATCTTACTTAATACAGGTTTTTAACAATAAATACTTTGATACGTGTTGCACATCTATCAAGTATCAGGGACAGTGGTAGGTTCCTCACACATACTATCCCATGTAATCCTCACAACAACCTCTAAGGAAGGTACAATTATGTCCATTTCACAAATTAGTAAACTGAGGCATATTCAGATAAACAGCTTGCCCAAAGTTAGCAGAGTTTCACTTTCAGGGGTAAAAGCTGATGTCAGTCCACATTGGAACAATCTTTCTTTCATACCTGTATTCTGCCTGGGATTAGATTAGTTATGTATGTACCCATTTCAAGCACAATTTTGGGGTGTGCAGGGGCCCTGAAAAATGAAAGTGTTAGCCACTCAGTCATGTCTGAATCTTTGCAGCCCCATGAACAGTAGCCCGCCGAGTGCTCTGTCTATGGAATTCCTCTGCATTGTCTTACTTTAAGTGAAGATTCCCCCAAGTGGTCTCTTTACAATTGCCTTTTACCTTGAGCTCCATTTAAGGGAAACCAGTTGCCATTCTTACTATGGAGTAGAGCAAAGCGCATTTGTTATGTGGTGATTTAGCATTTCAGAGCTCTAGAAGCCTAAAGAAATGTCAGGCTTCTTCTGACAGAGGTCATTGTTGGTGTGAGCAAAGGACAGAGATTTAGACTTACACTCCCCATCTTCAGATGTACATGTAGAATAATACACAAGCTAATGAAAAAAGAAAAGCAAAAAAACTTGATGATCTCCTAAATATTTCTTTCCTTTGAAAGAGCATACCTCATGTGCTTCGTGCTGTCCAGGGCAAACAAAATGAAAACAAAGAACTCAATTAAAGATGATCGTCTCCTTGAAGGAGGACTTATTCTTTTTTATTAAATATTATTTTTATTAAATTAAACCATTAATCATTAAACCACGAAGTTGCAGGCCATTTAATAGCTAGCAATTGTTGGAATAAGGAAAGGCCTTATTTTCCAGCCTTTCCTAATTGCTTCCCCTCTTGCACCTAGTTGTCAGAGGGGCTTGAAAATTGTGCCTCAGACTCTCCAGACTATGGGAAGACCTGTAGAAATGAACTGAGATTGTAGCATTGGTGTAAAACAAAAGCGCTCAGGCCCCAAACTTGAACTTTCAAAGAAAAGGAACTTTCTGACATTCTTTGAGCAAACGTGGGCAGCAAATCTAGGTATCAAGGCATTGCTGATGCAAAGGATAAATATTAGGTAATGTAGATTTTAGTCAGCTTTGCCAGCGGGTATGTGTTTTAAGTGATTTGCCTCTTCTGTAGTAAATGGGAGCTTTATGAAGGTGAGTGAGTGTGATGCCAGATAGTGTCCTCAATCATTCAATATTTTTCAGCACCAACTGTTAGCAGTACTGGGGTTATGTTCTGGGGATGCAAATGTGTATAACACCCTATCTCATCTTCATGAAATTTAAGCAAGGATCAGTGATCTATGAAATGAAGCATAAGGAATAGGAATCCCAAAGACCAGGGAGGCAGTGGTCCAAGAATGGCTTCCAATGAACATGACTCAGAATTATCATGGCTCAGCCAAATAAATGCAGAGTCTTAATACTCAAGAGTCATTTGCTGTCATTTGCCTATTCCATCAAGATTAGTGTTCAGGGACTGAAGCTTCTTCCATCCTGGTTGGGTATCTAGGCCACACTTTGAATCTGGGAGCTCTAGCATTCTACACTTATGGTTGGGTATTGCCCACAACAATTAAATGAGCCTCCTTATTTGTACATCGTATGTGGGCTGGATGTTTCTGGTTTACTTTAAATGGCACTAGGTTTCAGCAAAGTGTTTCCCTCAGGTAGCTGAATGGGAAAAACTATATATATATATTTTTTTTTTTTTCCACAAATGCCCATTTTGGATAATTAGCCTTTTGTGAATCACAGTGGTGTATTCTCTGCCAAATGTTCACAAATAAATTTATTAAGTTAATCTCTTCATTGTGTGCTGAGGTTTTTCAAGTAGTAGAATCCATTTGTGCAGGGAATGACATGACTTTTCTATACTGTAATAAGAAATCCACCAGGGAAGCCACCACTTAAAGGCTCCCAATGGTAACCTTTCATCTCCTGTGCGATGTAATAATGGTAGCCACATACCAAGCACCTAGGACATACTGGCACTCTGTGAGGTTGCAAGGTACCCTACATACATTATCTCAGTTATAGCCACTTTAAAATCTCCCTGCAACCATGCAAAGAAGTTACCATTTCCCTCATTTTCTAGAAAACAAAAATTCTGAATCCCAAAACAGATTATCTCCTTAGGATCTCACAGCTGGTAATAGCTTAGCCCAGTTTTGTGACACCCCAAATCCACGCCTCTCTCACAAATACCGTGTTACCTCTCCCCAAAGTAGATCTTCATTAGATTCTTGCAACAGATTTTAGCACATGGGCAAGGGCTGGCCACTCTTATATGTGATGACCAGACCCCGTTAACTGCCAAAGGGAAAGTCACTCAGTTGTGTCCGACTCTTTGCGACCCCATGAACTATAGAGTCCCTGGAATTCTCCAGGCCAGAATACTGGAGTGGGTAGCCTTTCCCTTCTGCAGGGGATCTTCCCAATCCAGGGATCGAACCCAGGTCTCCCACATCACAGGTAGATTCTTTACCAGCTGAGCCAGCAGAGAAGCCCAAGAATACTGCATTGGAAAGCATATCTCTTCTCCAGTGGATCTTTCCCACCCAGGAATCGAACTGGGGTCTCCTGCCTTACAGGCGGATTCTTCACCAACTGAGCTATCAGGGAAACCCCCATTAGCCACCCCAAGCAGCCCTCAAAACTTAAGTGCAGGCTGACTTATTCTCAAAGTAAACTCAGTCCCTGAGACAAGTGTTTCTCAATCTGGCTATGAGTTAGAATCACTGGGTATCACAAACATACTTATGCATGGGCTTCACCTTAGAACAGCAGATTACTTCTGAGGCTCTTGGAGGTGGGGCTTAGGAATCGGTAAATCTGAAGCTCCCCAGGTGATCTGATGGGCATCCAGGGTTGAGAATCGTGGGAGGAAGCAAACAGCTTCAGGTTGGATGAAGGGCAACACAACTAGGTGGCTTATCTTTCCTCTGTGTATTTCACGTGTTTCTCAGAGGGTCTAAAAATGCAGATTTGGTTATTTGGTTCAAGCAGTGTCAACTGGGCTTTTTCTGACAGCTTCTCTGACAGCAGGCTTCTCCTGTGCTCCTGGCTCTGTGAGTTTCAGATATGGAAATAGTAGTTATATTCTCATTTTCTTGAGGAAAAGTCCTTGGAGAGCCAGAGTCTTTTCTGACATAGGTGTAGGGTTTAATTATTCTAATTTTAATATAAACTATACTTTGAAGAGTTTAGGAATAGATCCTCACCTTAGACAACACTACATCTAATGTGCATGGTTTAAGAGTAATTTTCCAGTTGGGTTTATATTGTAAGAGTGAGTGCCTTCATATATTGCTTTCATGTCTTGAGGAGACAAAGGAATTACTCTAACCGGGGGAGTATGCTGTTACTGAGTTTTCCTGACAAGTGCAAACCTTCCAGATAATTCCTGAAATGTAGGATCTTCCTCTGAGGAAAAGGGTGGAAGCTGATACTGGCTGAGCACCTACTTTGTGTCTATGCTGTGTTGGCTCTCTCTCACGTGCTGGTTTCTTGCCATTCTCACTCTGGCCTCTGCAGTGAGTATTACTGTCTCTGTGTTTTTATAATGGAAAATTGAAATTATACATCCCAGTTGTATGGGGGCAGAGACAGAACTGAATCCGAACCCCTTCCAAGGATGGGGGAGGGTGACCACAAACGAGAGAATGGATGTAAGGACACTGAAATGTGCAGAAGACAAGCTACCGGGCTCCTTAGACAGCAAAGGCCCGGGTTCACAAAAAGTTGTTCTATTTCACCTTCATTTTCAAAACTGTCTGCTGGGAAGCCTAAGTATTGAACGGGGACCAAATCTCCTGCTCTGGTGAATAGATGAACACCTTCCACCTTCCCCTTAAGGAAAAGACAAGCTATGAAAACCAATTCAGCCACACCGCTAGTTATGAAAGGTGTGTTTCTGCCTCTGGAATTGGGATGAACCCATCTTGATTCTGCGCTCCATGGAGCTGATGTTAGCAGTGAGAGGAGGCTTTTGGCTGATTGTGTGTGTTCCCAGGAGCTCATCTTCAGAACGCAGTTAATTGATACCAGGCAAGTCAGCGTGGTTGCCTCGATCAGAATCCGGCGTGAGTAGGGTTTGGAATGCAGATGCTCTGACAAGATGTCCTGAAAAGAAGCTAGAAAGAATCCAGAGGGAAGACAAATCCAGAGCCAAGACTGATATCAGGCTGATTCTCTGGGAAGGACGGGAGGAGTGAGCAGCCCCTTTCCACCAGCCTGAGATCACGGATGGCGGTGCCCAGCCCAGAGTCCTTTAGGAGCTCTGTTCACTCTGGGTTTAGTCTCCCCTTACCCACCAACAGTTCCCTCAGATTCAGTCACTGTCACTATAATAATAATGATGATGATAAAAGTTGCCCTTCACTGAAGGCCTTGTTTTGTGCCAGACACTGTGATAATCCTTCATATGCCACATCTCGCTGTGTCCTTCCAAGGAGCCCTGTTCAGTGTATAATGTTGTTATTCATAGGGGAAAAAGGAGGCTTCCAGAGGGAAAGTGTTTGCCCCAAAGCAAATAGCTGGGGGAGATAAAGGAGCTTTAAAACCAGGTCTCTCTAATGTCAAAGCTCCCACTATTAGTTTCATCCCTTAGTCAGACCCCAGGAACATACTCTTTGGTCTTACTCTTTGCTTTTCCAAGTTTTCAATGTGTTTAGAAAAGATTGCTGACTCTGAATGTTGGTTCTTCTTAATGTGGATTTCCTCACAGTTCTCAAGTGATAGCATCAAAGTTGTTTTTCCCAACAAAAAGAGCCTTTTTATTTTTTCATTTCTCAGAGCTTTGTCTTCATGGTAGACCCAACAGGAAGAAAAACCTATGCCAGTAGGAGAGAGAGAAAAAAAAAAAAAAAAGCACAATTTCGAAGACCACAAGTAACTTTTTTTTTTTTTATATATAACATTTTATTTTAAACTGGAGTATCCATGGTCAGAGGAGCCTGATAGGTTACAGTCCATGGGCTGCAAAGAGTCAGACACGATTAAGCGACTTCACTTTAAATGCTGCAAAAAGGATTCCTTCCCAACCAGGCAGTTTGTTGTGATCAGACTATAGCAAGAAGCCCAGCCAGCTATTTACAGTTTACAGAACACTTGAAATGTCTACAATATTACTGGTGTTGTTTGCTTTGTGAAGATGAGGAAGGGGAAGACTGATGAGACTAAAACAGTAGTTTGCAAACTCCTGCACCGTGGAATTTTCTGAAGAGCTTTAGAAACTCCTGAGGCCTCAACCTGACACCCAGCCCCAGTAGATTCTGCTTTTGTGGGTCTGGGGTGCCCAGGACTTTTTCAAATTAATTTTTATTGGAGTATAGTTTCTTTACAATGTTGCGTTAGTGTACTGTACAGCGAAATGAACCAGCCATACCTATGCATGTGCTCCCTTGCTTTTGGACTTCCTTCCCATTCAGGTCACCACAGAGTATTAAGTAGAGTTCCCGGTGCTGTACACTATGTTCTCATTCAGTGCAGTTCAGCTGCTCAGTCCTGTCTGACTCTGTACAGCCCTGTAGACTGCAGCACACCAGGCTTCCTTGTCTATCACCAACTCCTAGAACTTGCTCAGACTCATATCCATCAGGTCGGTGATGCCATCTAACCATCTCATCCTCTGTCTCCCCTTCTCCTCCCGCCTTCAATCTTTCCCAGCATTGGGGTCTTTTCCAATGAGTCAGTTCTTCACAACAGGTGGCCAAAGTATCAGAGTTTCAGCTTCAGCATCAGTCCTTTCAATGAACACTCAGGACTGATTTCCTTTAGGATTGACTGGTTTGATTTCCTTGCAGTTTAAGGGACTCTCAAGTCTTCTCCAGCACCACAGTTCAAAAGCATCAATACTTCAGTGCTCAGCTTTCTTTATGGTCCAGCTCTCACATCCATACATGACCACTGGAAAAACCATAGCTTTGACTCGATGGACCTTGGTCTCCCTGGTGGCTCAGCAGTAAAGAATCTGCCAGTCTGTGCAGGAGACATGGATTCAATCCTTGGGTCAGGAAGCCCCCTTGGAGGAGGAAATGGCAACCCACTCCCATATTCTTGCCATGGAAAGAGGGGCCTGGTGGCCTATAGTCCATGGGGCTTGCAAAAGAGTCAGACACAACTGAGGGACTAAAAACAACAGATAAATCATCTGTATGTGTCAGTCCCAGTCTCCCGACTCCCCCCTTNCCTTGGGTCAGGAAGCCCCCTTGGAGGAGGAAATGGCAACCCACTCCCATATTCTTGCCATGGAAAGAGGGGCCTGGTGGCCTATAGTCCATGGGGCTTGCAAAAGAGTCAGACACAACTGAGGGACTAAAAACAACAGATAAATCATCTGTATATGTGTCAATCCCAGTCTCCCGACTTCCCCCTTCCCTTCTCTCCCTGTGATACACATACATTTACCTCTACATCTGTATCTCTGTTTCTGTTTTGCAAATAAGATTATCTATACCATTTTTCTAGATTCCACATATATGTGTTAATATGTGATGTTTGCTTTTCTCTTTCTGACTTACTCTACTCTGCATATCACTCTCTAGGTCCATCCACGTCTCCACAAATGACCCAATTTCATTTCTTTTTGTGGCTGAGTAATATTCCATTTATATATTTCCACATATTCTTTATCCATTCCTCTGTTGATGTACATTTAGGTTGCTTCCATATAGACTCAAGATTTTTAAAAGCTCCCCAGGTGGTTGTCATATGCAGTGAGGGGTGAGAACCACCAAGTTAAAATTTTCATTCGAGACTGTGGGGCTCCCCTAACTTGAAAGCTTGTCTCCTGTGCTCAGACTTCTGGACTAGCTGTTAGCCTCCCAACCCTGCATAACTGAAGGAAGAGACAAAAGTAACTACTATGTAAGAGATTGTTAGCCATGACCTTTATGCAATTCCTTCCTGAGCCATTACCACACAAAATGTATTAATGGAGTGTGATTTGCTTTTGCTTTGGGAGAAATATGATTATGGTTACTAATAAGGGTGCTCAGGAATCCTATGTATCACAGATACATACTCAGATATATTTTAATTTATTATGGTAGTCATTAAAACTCTCCCTGAACTTAGGTCTCAGGTTATTTTAAATATTGGAGGTTATTTTAAATATTTTTTAAGGTACCAATATTAGAATTTTTCAGAAGCTAAAAGTGAACCAAGTTGCTATCTTTGGAGGCAGTGCTCTGCAGCAAAGTTTCAGAAATTCTCCAAGTTGCTGCCGCCGCCAATGCAGTGGTTGCAAAAGATGACACTGCAGTTGTGGGGAAC
Organism: Oreotragus oreotragus; assembly: GCA_006410675.1. Lineage (NCBI taxonomy): Eukaryota > Metazoa > Chordata > Mammalia > Artiodactyla > Bovidae > Oreotragus > Oreotragus oreotragus. The sequence goes on from SJYX01024519.1 coordinate 329,109, forward strand.
CAAAAACACAGAGTTGAGTTCTAATACAGATTTTGATTTAACCACAGAAATTAGGCTGCACCTAGAGTAGATGAGTACTAGCCACCATTCTCTGTACCTGCTCTCTGTGCAGACAACAGGGCATACTGAATTAATAAAACACATGATATGATATGATAGCAACAGGAATGATGAATTAGCAACCCAGTCTTTGTGAAAGAGTGGCATGCTCCTGATAAAGAGGGCTCCTTAGTCAATGAAATTGAGAAAACCACATGCCACTGGGTGTTCTTAGGGATTCACAGCCCATGTCACTCACCTTCAGTTAGGTCTCGGAGAAGTCCTGCCATGATCATACTAGTTTAACCCAGTTACATTTGATTGAGGAACCCCTTGCTTCCCCAGCAATGCTGACCATGTTTACAACTTGATTGAAGGGTACTTGGAGAATCAGTATACACAATCAAACAAGCAACTCAAAAAACTTCATTCAATTTCAACATCTGAATCCAACCAACAGGTATATTAATTCAATATGTAAATAAATCTCTATCTATTTTCTGAAGAATTCTCTGCATTAGTTTCCTATGGTGGAGGTGGGAGGGGGGAAGGTAGCTACTGAGCCAAGTGGTCTTAGAGACAGATGGAATAAAAGGTTGATGCTGGCAGGGGAAAGAGTGAAAGTCATAGACACTTTGGGAGGAATGAAAAAGAATGAATGAGAATGAAAACACCTTTGTGTTTATGAAAAAATAAGATTTAGACAAATGAGGACTAAAACTCCTAAAAGAGCATCACTTCTATGAAAAACAAACATTGTGTGTTAATTGTCAAATAAAGGATGCTGTGTCAGTTTTTGTCTGGAACTTTTCTTTTCCTAAGCACACTTGAAAGTATTCAGTAATATAGAGAATGACTTTCCCAAGTTCACCGTAGATATTTGCCTTTGTCAAATCTGCATTAGCTAATGAGGTAATTTTCTCCAAGTAAATTGCTCTAGGAGACGACGGCAGATTTTGTGTCCCCAAGAGGGAAAAGGTCCCACTTGCTGATAATCAAGCATATGAAGGGAAAGGGTTCTGTTCCCAATTTGGTTCTTCTCTGCCTGAGTGGGGAGGTTTTGGGGTGCGTGAGTAGAGGAAGATTGTAACACTACTGCTTGGGTTCAACTGTGGGAGGCATCCAGTCATTGAAACGGAAAGAACCGACCCCCCCTTCCAGAAATAGCTCAGGAATAGCCCAAAGATGAAGAGTCTTTAAGTGGCCGCAGCAGCACCCCAGAAGAAAGGTCCTCGTTAAAATCGAGAAAGGCCCTGCGCTCCTCCCAGGCACTGCTGTTTTGCCCTGTCATCAAATCACATTCCCCTGTAGAGGAAGGCAATCAGTGTGTACAAACAGCACTTATGAATTCTTCTTTTTTCCCACATTTTGAGTGAGGGTGACAGCAGGCATGAGTATTTCCACAGTCTCTGTGGGGAGCCGATCTCTACCAGCGGGTCCGACTATTTGCAGCAGCTCCGACTATTTGCAGCAGCTCCAGTGGCAAGGAGAGTTTCTGTTCTGACAATCAGAATTCTAGCAAATGGTAAATGTTTCTTCATGCTGAGAAGTGGGAAATTCAATAATACTTTGGCTGGGTTCATGCTGAGTAGTGAAAATAGAATGAATATGGAGAGGGGTTGTGACTTAAAGAGCAGTATATCAGCTAGCCCAGACATGTAGGACAATCAGCTTTTAATTCGAGGCCCTCACCTGTTTCTCTTCCATTCTCCAGGGTAACAGTGCTCTTTTTATATTTGTTCATAGAGGCTTTTATCCTACGATCTCTTGTTTACCCCAAGAAACAGAATGAAACTTTCAGAGATCTTTTTAAAATCATCTATTCTGTATGTACATTATTATGACATTACAGGACCTTTTGCTGAAGATGTTAATTATGTGTTAGTCGAAATTCTAAAGGCAAAATTGGTATGGGTAGTATGCAGCTTGTAGTAATATCATCACTTATTATGACTGAACACTTCCTTCTGTAAACAAGTCACAGGTTTCAGAGGGGGTCACTGGAATGAAAGCCCCACGAGGGCAGAGGTTTCTGCCTCTTGTTCAGGACACACAGAAAGTGCTCTAAGAAGTTGATGAATGAATATTAATCTCTAGGCTATGAAAAGTATACTCAGTGATGAGTGCTCTGAAAGGTCTAGGAATAAAGCTCAGAGTAAACTCAGTTTTCCTGACTTTCCTGATTTTATTCAATAGCTCTGATAGTTGATTCTGTTGAAGAGATTTTTAATAGTATGTTTCCTTTTAAAAGTTATATTCCATTAAAAAGAATACATTTGAATCAGTTCTAATGAGGTGGATGAAACTGGAGCCTATTATACAGAGTGAAGTAAGCCAGAAAGAAAAATACCAATACAGTACACTAATGCATATATATGGAATTTAGAAAGATGGTAATGAGGACCCTGTATGCAAGACAGCAAAAGAGACACAGATGTCTAGAACAGTCTTTTGGACTCTGTGGGAGAGGGAGATGGTAAGATGATTTGGAAGAATGGCATTGAAACAGGTATCATATATGAAACGAATTGCCAGTCCAGGTTCGATGCAGGATACAGGATGCTTGGGGCTGGTGCACTGAGATGACCCAGACGGATGGTATGGGGAGGGAGGAGGGAGGGGGTTCAGGATGGGGAACACGTGTATACCTGTGGCAGATTCATGTTGATGTATGGCAAAACCAATACAATATTGTAAAGTAATTAACCTCCAATTAAAGTAAACACATTAATATTTTTAAAAAATAAATAAAAAATAAAGAGGGGAGTTTTTTTTTTAAAGTATGTTTCCTTAAAAAAATTTTTTAGTAATGCGATCACTGAAACTTGATCATCATAGAAAAAATAGAAAATGTATATAAGCAAAAAGAAATAAAACTGCAATGTTATACTACTCTGAGATAACCACTTCTATGGTTTAAATGTATGTCTTCTCAGAGTTTCCTATGCACACATTTATATGTTTTTATAATGTAAGATTAGATGTATATATGCTTTTTTTCATTCAACAGTACTACATCCTAATATGTCCTGTATATATATCATTGTTATTTTATTTATTTATTTATTTTTAATTTTTTATTTGAACTCCCAAACATGAACCCTCCCACCTCCCACCCCACATCATCCCTCCGGATCATCCCCATGCACCAGCCCCAAGCATCCTGCATCCTGCATCGAACACAGACTGGTGATTCATTTCTTACATGATAGTATACATATTTCAATGCTATTCTCCCAAATCATCCCACCCTCTACCTCTACCTCTCCCTCAGAGTCCAACAATCCACTCTACACATCTGTTTCTCTTTTACCGTCTTGCATACAGGGTCCTCATTACCATATTTCTAAATTCCATGTATATGTGTCAGTATACTGTATTGATGTTTTTCTTTCTGTCTTACTTCACTCTGTATAATCAGTTCCAGTTTCATTCATCTCATTAGAACCGATTCAAATGTATTCTTTTTACTGGCTGAGTAATACTCCATTGTGTATATGTACGACAGCTTTCTTATCCATTCATCTGCTGATGGACATCTAGGTTGTTTCCACGTCTTGGCTATTATACACAGTGCTGTGATGAACATTGGGGTACATGTATCTCTTTCTATTCTGGTTTCCTCGGTGTGTATGCTCAGCAGTGGGATTGCTGAGTCATAAGGCAGTTCTATTTGCAATTTTTTAAGGAATCTCCACACTGTTCTCCATAGTGGCTGTACTAGTTTGCATTCCCACCAACAGTGTAAGAGGGTTCCCTTTTCTCCACACCCACTCCAGCATTTATTGCTTGTAGACTTTTGGATCGCAGCCATTCTGAGTGGTGTGAAGTGGTACCTCATTGTGGTCTTGATTTGCATTTCTCTGACAATGAGTGACGTTGAGCATCTTTTCATGTGTTTGTTAATCCTTATGTCTTCTTTGGATAGATGTCTATTTAGTTCTTTGGCCCATTTTTTGATTGGGTCGTTTATTTTTCTGGAATTGAGCTGCATAAGTTGCTTTTATATTTTGGAGATTAGATGTTTGTCAGTTGTTTCATTTGCTATTATTTTCCCCCATTCAGAAGGCTGTCTTTTCACCTTGCTTATAGTTTCCTTTGTTGTGCAGAAACTTTTAATTTTAATTAGATCCCATTTGTTTATTTTTGCTTTTATTTCCAGTATTCTGGGAGGTGGATCACAGAGAATCCTGCTGTGATTTATGTCGGAGAGTGTTTTGCCTATGTTCTTCTCTAGGATTTTTATAGTTTCCGGTCTTACGTTTAGATCTTTAATCCATTTTGAGTTTATTTTTGTGTGTGGTGTTAGAAAGTGATCTAGTTTCATTCTTTTACAAGTGGTTGACCAGCTTTCCCAGCACCACTTGTTAAAGAGATTGTCTTTACTCCATTGTATATTCTTGCCTCCTTTATCAAAGATAAAGTATCCATATGTGTCTGGATTTATCTCTGGGCTTTCTATTTTGTTCCATTGATCTATATTTCTGTCTTTGTGCCAGTACCACACTGTCTTGATGATTGTGGCTTTGTAGTAGAGCCTGAAGTCAGGTAAGTTTATTCCTCCAGTTCCATTCTTCTTTCTCACAATTGCTTTGGATATTCGAGGTTTTTTGTGTTTCCATACAAATCTTGAAATTATTTGTTCTAGTTCTGTGAAAAATACCGCTGGTAGCTTGATAGGGATTGCATTGAATCTATAGATTGCTTTGGGTAATATACTCATTTTCACTATACTGATTCTTCAAATCCATGAACATGGTATATTTCTATATCTATTAGTATCTTCTTTGATTTCTTTCATCAGTGTTTTATAGTTTTCTATATATAGGTCTTTAGTTTCTTTAGGTAGATATATTCCTAAGTATTTTATTTTTTTTCGTTGCAATGGTGAATGGAATTGTTTCCTTTATTTCTTTTTCTGCTTTCTCATTATTCGTGTATAAGAATGCTAGGGTTTTCTGTGTGTTGATTTTGTATCCTGCAAATTTACTATATTCATTGATTAGCTCTAGTAACTTTCTGGTAGAGTCTTTAGGGTTTTCTACATAGAGAACCATGTCATCTGCAAACAGTGAGAGTTTTACTTCTTCTTTTCCAATTTGGATTCCTTTTATTTCTTTTTCTGCTCTGATTGCTGTGGCCAAAACTTCCAGAACTATGTTGAATAGTAGCGGTGAAAGTGGGCACTCTTGTCTTGTTCCTGACTTTAGGGGAAATGCTTTCAGTTTTTCACCATTAAGGATAATGTTTGCTGTGGGTTTGTCATATATAGCTTTTATTATGTTGAGGTATGTTCCTTCTATTCCTGCTTTCTGGAGGGTTTTTATCATAAATGGATGTTGAATTTTGTCAAAGGCCTTCTCTGCATATATTGAGATAATCATATGGCATTTATTTTTTAATTTGTTAATGTGGTGAATTACATTGATTGATTTATGGGTATTGAAGAATCCTTGCATCCCTGGGATAAAGCCCACTTGGTCATGGTGTATGATCTTTTTAATATGTTGTTGAATTCTGATTGCTAGAATTTTGTTGAGGATTTTTGCATTTATGTTCATCAGTGATATTGGCCTGTAGTTTTCTTTTTTTGTGGTATCTTTGTCGGGTTTTGGTATTAGGGTGATGGTGGCCTCATAGAATGAGTTTGGTAGTTTACCTTCCTCTGCAATTTTCTGGAAGAGTTTGAGTAGGATAGGTGTTAGCTCTTCTCTAAATTTTTGGTTAAATTCAGCTGTGAAGCCATCTGGACCTGGGCTTTTGTTTGCTGGAAGATTTCTGATTACAGTTTCAATTTCCGTGACTGTGATGGGTCTGTTAAGATTTTCTATTTCTTCCTGGTTCAGTTTTGGAAGGTTGTACTTTTCTAAGAATTTGTCCATTTCTTCCACGTTGTCCAATTTATTGGCATATAATTGCTGATAGTAGTCTCTTATGATTCTTTGTATTTCTGTGTTGTCTGTTGTGATCTCTCCATTTTCATTTCTAATTTTATTGATTTGATTTTTCTCTCTTTTTTTCTTGATGAGTCTGGCTAATGGTTTGTCCATTTTATTTATCTTTTCAAAAAACCAGCTTTTGGCTTTATTGATGTTTGCTATGGTCTCTTTTATTTCTTTTGCATTTATTTCTGCCCTAATTTTTAAGATGTGTTTCCTTCTACTAACTCTGGGATTCTCAGTTTCTTCCTTTTCTAGTTGCTTTAGGTGTAGAATTAGGTTATTTATTTGACTTTTTTCTTGTTTCCTGAGGTATGCCTGTATTGCTATGAACTTTCCTCTTAGCACTGTTTTATAGTGTCCCACAGATTTTGGGTTGTTGTGTTTTCATTTTCATTCATTTATATGCATATTTTGATTTCATTTTTTTATTTCTTCTGTGATTTGTTGCTTATTCGGAAGCGTGTTGTTCAGCCTCCAAATGTTGGAATTTTTAATAGTTTTTCTCTTGTAATTGAGATCTAATCTTAATGCATTATGGTCAGAAAAGATGCTTGGAATGATTTCGAATTTTTTTGAATTTATCAAGGTTAGATTTATGGCCCAGGATGTGATCTATCCTGGAGAAGGTTCCGTGAGCACTTGAGTAAAAGGTGAAATTCATTGTTTTGGGGTGAAATGTTCTATAGATATCAATTAAGTCTAACTGGTCTATTGTATCATTTAAGTTTGCATTTCTTTGTTAATTTTCTGTTTAGTTGATCTGTCCATGGGTGTGAGTGGGATATTAAAGTCTCCCACTGTTATTGTGTTATTGTCGATTTCCCCTTTCATACGTGTTAGCATTTGTCTTACATATTGCAGTGCTCCTATGTTGGGTGCATATATATTTATAATTGTTATATCTTCTTCTTGGATTGATCCTTTGATCATTATGTAGTGGCCATCTTTGTCTCTTTTCACAGCCTTTATTTTAAAGTCTATTTTATCGGATATGAGTATTGCCACTCCTGCTTTCTTTTGGTGTCTACTTGAGTGAAATATCTTTTCCCAGCCCTTCACTTTCAGTCTGTATGTGTCTCTTGTTTTGAGGTGGGTTTCTTGTAGGCAGCATATATAGGGGTCTTGTTTTTGTATCCATTCAGCCAGTCTTTGCCTTTTGGTTGGGGCATTCAACCCATTTACATTTAAGGTAATTATTAATAAGTATGATCCCGTTGCCATTTACTTTATTGTTTTGGGTTCGGCTTTATACACCCTTTTTGTGTTTCCTACCTAGAGAATATTCTTTAGCATTTGTTGCAGAGCTGGTTTGGTGGTGCTGAATTCTCTCAGCTTTTGCTTGTCTGTAAAGCTTCTGATTTCTCCTTCATATTTGAATGGGATCCTTGCTGGGTACTGTAATCTGGGTTGTAGGTTATTTTCTTTCATCACTTTAAATATGTCTTGCCATTCCCTCCTGGATTGAAGAGTCTCTATTGGAAGGTCAGCTGTTATCCTTATGGGAATCCCCTTGTGTGTTATTTGTTGTTTTTCCCTTGCTGCTTTTAATATTTGTTCTTTGTGTTTGATCTTTGTTAATTTGATTAACATGTGTCTTGGGGTGTTTTGCCTTGGGTTTATCCTATTTGGAACTCTCTGGGTTTCTTGGACTTGGGTGATTATTTCCTTCCCCATTTTAGGGAAGTTTTCAACTATTATCTCCTCAAAGATTTTCTCATGGTCTTTCTTTTTGTCTTCTTCTTCTGGGACTCCTGTAATTCGAATGGTGGAGCATTTCATATTGTCCTGGAGGTCTCTGAGATTGTCCTCATTTCTTTTAATTCATTTTTCTTTTTTCCTCTCTAATTCATTTATTTCTACCATTCTATCTTCTATTTCACTAATCCTATCTTCTGCCTCCGTTATTCTGCTATTTGTTGTCTCCAGAGTATTTCTGAGATCATTTATTGCGTTATTCATTATGTATTGACTCTTTTTTATTTCTTCTAGGTCCTTGTTAAACCTTTCTTGCATTTTCTCAATCCTTGTCTCCAGGCTATTTATCTGTGATTCCATTTTTATTTCAAGATTTTGAATCATTTTCACTATCAATGTTCGGAATTATTTCTCAGGTAGATTCCCTATCTCTTCCTCTTTTGTTTGGTTTGGTGGGAATTTCTCCTTTTCCTTTACCTGCTGAGTGCTCCTCTATCTCTTCATCTTTGTTATATTGCTGCGTATGGGGTAGCCTTTCTATATTCTGGGAATTTGTGGAGTTCTCTTTACTATGGAGTTTCCTCACTATGGGAGGGGTTTTATCAGTGGGTTGTCAAGGTTTCTTGTTTAGGGAGGCTTGTGTTGGAGTTCTGGTGGGTGGAGCTGGATTTCTTCTCTTTTGCTTCAGGAAGGATGACTCTCAGAGACGTGGACCTTCAGGTGGGACAGGCTCACAAGTCCTGGCTGACACCAGAGGGACCTCTCTGCTGCAGGTAGGGTTAGCTGTTGTCACAACTCAGCAGCTCAGTTCACTAGCCAAAAAACCTACATCCACATTCCAGCTTCACGCCTGTCTCACTGCCATAACTTTCAGACTAGTAGAGTCTGCCTCCACCTGATGGAAATATTTAGTAATTAAGCCAGCTGTCTTAAGCCCAAGGTGTGTATCAGAATCACCTGGCAGGCCCAGGAAGCATCCAAAGACCTCTGCTTGCTCCTGTGTCCTCACTGCTGGAAGAGCCCTCTGAACTTGAGCAGCTCGGCGGCTCTGGCAGAGGGGGGACCCACCCCTTAGGAGGCAGGCCCACAGTATAGAGCCGCTGCGCGGGCTGGACCTGAGTGTCACCACATCAGGCTTATCCGCCCGGTTGATTAAGGACTGAGTCGCTCCCGCCGGGATTGAGGGCAGAGAAGAGACGTGCTTCCAGGCAGACTGTCCCCTGTCTCAGGAGGGACACTCTGGCCCTTCTCTCTCCCAGGAGCCACCCTCTCAGGTGAGTTTCTGGAGGCTGGAGTCACAGGCGCCTTCTTTTCTTGGCCGTGTCTGTGGCTCCCCACGCGGGCTCCTCGACTTATTTGGCTGTGCTGGGTTTTCGTTGCTGTGCAGGCTTTTCTCTAGTCGTGGCGAGCAGGGCCCCATTGTTATTTTAATTTGCAATTTCTGAATGGCAAAAATTGTTGAGCATCTTTGCCCATGTTTTTTGGCTGTGTGTATATCTTGTTTGGCAAGGAGTCTGTTCAGATTTCTGCTGATATTTACTTACTGTTAAAAATATGTATTGCTTTTGGCTGTGCCAGTTTTGTTCTTGTGTGGGCTTTTCTCTAGCTGTGGAAAGCAGGGGCTGCTCTCTTGTGGTGTGTGTTGCGCTCACTTCTTTTGCTGTGGAGCATGGACTCTGGGGCACTTGGACTTCAGTAGCTGCGCCGCATGGGCTGAGTCGTTGCGGCTCCCAGGTTCTCGAGCACAGGCTCAATAGTTGTGGGGTACGGGCTTTGTTGCTCTGCGACATGTGGCATCTTCCTGGACCAGTCATCGAACGCATGTCTCCTGCATGGGACAGGCAGGCGTATTTTTTACCACTGAGCCACCAGGGAAGCCCTTATTTTTAAAGTGGGTTTTCTGTTTCCTTTTGTTGAGTTTAAGAAGTTCTTCCTATATTCTGGTTACTAGACCTTTATACATGGACTTTGTGAATATTTTCTCAGTGGTGATGTGCTTCTTATTAGCACTCCAGGATTACATGCTGCTTTGCAACCATAGAAGCTTACATACAGTGGTAAGTGCTGGTTAACAACACGGCTGTGCTGATCTGTGTTTACTGTACTCTTTCCCAAAGTGACACCACTGCTTGCTCTTACTTCCTTAAATTCATCCATTCATTGTCACAGAATCTTTGTATTCTAGCGTCATCGCTGTCTATCTCTAGGAAATTGTCTTTGTTTATTTTAATTGAATGGCAAAGGTAAGAATGTGCTTATTCATCTATTTGCAATAAGGTTTCTAGTGAGAGTTCAACCCTGTTTGTTTTCTGCTTTTAAAGAAAACAAACATGTTTCGGGGCCAGGAAGTTGCCCAGAGGATTCAGGCACACTGTGTCATTGGTGAGGCTAACCGTTGTCTGTCTTCCTTTGCATGGCTCCAGTCATCAAGCCTCCTCTGCGTCACTTTAAACGCCCTGCTTATGCATCTAGCTCCTATGCACCTTCGGTCCCAAAGAAAACTGATGAGCATCCTGCAAGGTACAAGATGCTGGATCAGAGGATCAAAATGAAAAAGATTCAGAACATCTCTCATAACTGGAACAGAAAATAGGTGAAGGGGAAGAGGCAGTGAAGGAGAGGCCTGCTCAGCTGCCTCTGCCCCCTCACCAGCCACAGCCCAGTTATGCTTCCAGGAACTTTGGAGGCCTTTGAGGCTAGTACTATCATTGTTGACTCCACCAAGGCATGGTGAAGACTGTATGTGAGTTTCCCCTTTGCTATTCTGTTATATATCCATCAGTCACAGGATTTGGGCAGCCTCTAGCAGCAAACCAGTAAGAGTTGTCCCCTGTGGCTTTTATTGGTATAGATCTTTCAAAGTCTAAATTGGACCAAAGTTGAAAGGATGCAACCTGTTCAGAAAACATGAAATTCCTCCCACTGACACTTTTTTCATCCCTGGACATTAATTTGCTTCAGTGAAAATATCGGTTTAATAATAATTATTGGTTTTAAGAAATGCACTGTTTAAAACATCATTTCTGATTTTCAATACAAATATTTAAAATTTATCAAAAAACTGAATTTTCAAAGTAAATGGGTTCCAACCAAAAGTTGTACTTCTGAATGAAGCAATCTTAAAGGGAAGGGAGGACTGATGAGTTGTATTCATAGGTACTTCTGAACTTAGGCTTCACAAAGCAGGTCCAAGTTAAAAAAAAAAAAAAACAACCTTGTCTTCATTCTTTCTTTTTTTGCTGTACAGGTTGTAGCATCTTAGTTCCCTGACTGGGGATTGAACCCAGATAACCCAGGTCCTTGGCAGTGAAAGTGTGGAGTCCTAACCACTGGCCTGCCAGGGAATTCCCAAGTATTTATTTTGTTTCTCATTGTAAGCCTTATGCCCGATTGCCTCACTGTCGGGACTGGAGAGTTGGGAGGAGATGCATTTTGGCTCTGCTCTCCTCCAGTCCTTTATCTTCACTCACAGTCGACAATGCCAGGAGTCAATGGGATGCCCGTGCCTCAGAGTCTTCTGCTTTAACATTCACCCAGGAGATGTCCCTTTAGTCTCATGGTCCTCCTTCAGGAGAATATAAAAGGCTGAACCTAATTTGAATTCCTTATTTCCTGACTTTTCTCCATAAGGTTAGAAGTATCTTTAAGTAAAATTTCTGGTCATCTTCCCAATAGACCACATATCTAAGTCTCTTTGGGAGCCCAATTGATCTCACAGCTGTGGGCAGCATAGAAGTCTGTAAATTACCTTTTTGCATGGTGGCATTTTTTAGCCCTTCTGTAGGTTTCCCTAGAGTTTTTACTTTGGGACTAAATTCACAGAAATGGTAAGGAGGGTTTCAAGGTCAGAAATAGCTTTTGATCCCTTTGGAAACAGTCTGGTGCAGTGGAAAACGTCAGGTTTGTTGTCGTCGGGCAGGTCTGGCCTCCAGGCCTGTCCTGAGTACAGCTAGTTGCAGGCCCTGTCTATATGGCATGACCTTGAAAAGCCTCTGTTTGCTTACTTAGAAAGTAGGCTTCACAACTCCCACTCTTTCCTTTTGTGATGAAGATTAGGGATTACTGGGTTCAGATTGCTCTTGCTGAGCCTGGAGAGTCATAAATACACAGCAGAGGTTGCTATGAGCATCTCACAGCCAGGAAAACTCTCTGGGATGCCTCTCAAAGGGAGATCTGTGCCCTGAGCCACAGCCCTTGGGATCTGATTGTAAAGGGCTTATTTTCTCTTTTCTTTCTCCACATTTATTTCCGACAAACCACAGCTTTGCAAGTGGAGTCAGCACCAGAGTTTAGTGCCCATCATGCTATTGAGCAATTTATTTACAATGTACTTCATGATGATATTTCAGGGAAATTTAATTAGTATACAGAAAGAAAAATCACTGTAACTTCCTTAAGGAAGCAGTTGTAATTCTTAGCTCCTTGCTTGGTGCCTGAGCAAAAGGACACTTCCTTAGGCTGGTAGAGTCTCATCCACCTGAATTAGGTTAACTCAATAGATAATTCCTACCCGTATTGTTGTTTTTTAGTCGCTAAGTCATGTCTGACTCTTTTGTGACCCCACTGACTGTAGCCTATCAGGCTTCTCTGTCCATGGGATTCTCCAGGCAAGAATACTGGAGTGGGTTGCCATTTCCTTCTCCAGGGGATCTTCCCAACCCAGGGATGGAACCAGCGTCTCCTGCACTGGCAGGCGGATTCTTTACTGCTGAGCCACCTGGGAAGCCCACTTGTTTGTATACAGATACATTAGTGCTTGCTGCCCAGAGCCATTCGGACACACAGTGAAACTGAGCGTGAGGTTGTGGCCTCCAGTAGATCAATCCGCACATGATGGGCCTCACCTGTCTGTCAATTCCTTCAGTGGTAGTACTGAAACTATGGCTGTGCTTTATTGGCTGTGCTTCTTGGCACTGGAAGTCATGATCCTGGGGAAGAAAGCTGGCTCCTTCTGTATTCTTTAATCCCAAGCTGTCACTTTTCAGCCTTTGTTTATCTTTTATTTGAGCAAATGTACAGATATTGAAATTCTGCATTGCTTATGAAATGCCTACCATGTTTTTTGCATGATGGATTGTATAGATATGCCAGATTATATTCTTTTAGCAAATAAAGAGATACTTTTAAAGAACTTTCTTGTGAGTCATCTTTTTCTTCTGCAGATTTTGGGATTCATTTGAAAAGAACTAGATTTCCCTTATGCTTGGCACTATTCAGTCCTGAATATCTTGTCAAAATGAATAGTCTAACTTACCCTTTCATTTTGCTTCTTGATAGTACAGGTGATAGTTTGAAAAAAAAAAAAAAAAAAAGAACCCTCCTTCTCCCTACACTGGAAAGCCAATAAATCACTGAGAATATGAGTAAGAATAGCAGCTAGTCCATAGGTAACCATCTGTGTTATCTAGCAACTCAGTTTATATCATCAGACTAAACTCTCTGGCTTGTCATTAAGAACTGAGACTTTGGGTTAAAAAAAATCTGTAATTAAATCTTGGTCCTGTCTTTTGTTCGCTCTGTAATCCTTACCATGTTTTATATTCTTGCTGAACTTAAAGTTTCTGTAGCTATAAAACAGGAATGATAGTATCTGCCTCAGCATAACATAAGGCTGAGTGTATAGTAAGGACTCAGTAAATATCAGCTATTATTTCTAGGAGAAAGAGTGGAATGCAGTAAAAGAAGTAAGGTTTTTCTAGTTTAAGATTAATGTCCCTTTCAGTTCTACGACCAAATAGGTTGTTAACATTCTTCCATTTCAGTGAAGTTAATCATTTAACTGTTACCCACCAAGTTATTCCCATAGGCATCAGCTGCTGCCTCACACTGCACTTGATTCTTTGGTACATGCTTGACATTCAGCTGGAAAGCCCGCATCCCCGCCCTCAGTACTGGCCTCCCCTGTGTGTTCCTGCTCCTTGGAGTTCAAGGGCCTCCGTCCTTTATCCATACGGTCGCCTCTGCTCCCATGTCCCACCTCCTCTGCAGCCCTGACCCACCTCCCTGCCTTTCACTTCCTGCTCTCACTGCTCTTCATTCTGTTCCTACTCAGCCCACTTCACTTCTCCCATTCACTGCCTTTATCCTTCCCACGTTCTACCCACGGAAGTCCCTGTATAGAACAGACTTTACTGGGAGGTTGAAGATGATGGCACAGAAGAAGCAACTAATCAAAACTGTAACACCAGCACCAACATCAGCTGGCTCCCTTTGTGGAGGGTTTCCCACTGGCCATGTGTTCTTAGACAGGGACTCAAATCTATCTTCCCAGTTTTCTCCTTCTACCAAGACTTCAATGTCTGACTCTTTGTGACCCCATGGACTAGCCCACCAGGCTCCTCTGTCCATGGAATTCTCCAAGCAAGAATACTGGAATGGGTTGCCTTTTTCTACTCCAGGGGATCTTCCAGTGCACCCAGGGATCAAACCCGTGCCTCTCCTGCGTTGGCAGATGGGTTCTTTACCACTAGCACCACCTGGGAAGACACCAAGACTGTAATCCCCTCTTGAACTTCAAATTCCTGTGAATATACAGAGCTATCCCTCTTAGTTCCTACACCACACAAGTTCTAGACATTTTTAAAGCTTAGGAACCCACTCTGCCAAACAAAGGACATGTGCTCCTGAAAACACAAATTAATGGGCCAAAGCTCTGAAATGACATTCTTTTCTCTTTATTAAAACCCAATTCTATCTTCCAATTAAAAATAAATTTAAGAAAAGAAAGAAATACTATGTAAAAAATAAAATTAAATCCTAAGAAAGAATTAGGATTGGTTCATTTCAGACCCAAGTCCTTTCCTTTAGACCAATTACTGTGGCTAGAGATGTGAGATCTCACACACACTCCCATTTAAATTTTGAAATATGTTCAGATTAAATACAAATAATGTTAACAACAACAACAATCCAATTCTTAGGCAGGACCAGTCCATGTAAGAAAAGAATAATAAATATGTGTCTCAATTTTCTAAGCCCTCGCTGGCCTCGCCACCGAGCCCTANATCTCACACACACTCCCATTTAAATTTTGAAATATGTTCAGATTAAATACAAATAATGTTAACAACAACAACAATCCAATTCTTAGGCAGGACCAGTCCATGTAAGAAAAGAATAATAAATATGTGTCTCAATTTTCTAAGCCCTCGCTGGCCTCGCCACCGAGCCCTAGGAGTTCTGTGCTTTTTTTTTTTTTTTTTTTGTTCCCCAATCTGGCTATAATACCAACCTCATATGGCTAGGGGAGTGACTGCCACTAACAGGTGCTCAGAGAATACTAATTTTCTTCTCTTTCTACCTTCCAGTACCTCTTCCTACCACAAGCTGGCTAAACCTTTCCCCTGCACATCCACGGAGCTTTTGACATAGGGCCAGCATAAAACATTCTCATTGTTACAGTTATTAATCCCCTAATCCCCCAATCCCCCAAGGCCCCATAGGACAGAGGAAAAGGGTGGAGATGGTTGATGACCACCACTTCATAAGTCTAGGATTTCTCTCCAAATTCATTCCTAAAACATATGGAAATTCACTTATTCATTGGCAAGATTTGAATTTCTTTTCCCACTGGCAGCCAACTTCATTTGGTCAATTATATTCTCTGTATCCACTTCCAGTTTAAAAAAAAAAAAATCCTTTTGGGCCAACATCTTGATTTATTGAGAATCTGTTAAATTAGGTTAAAAGTGAAAATGCCTTTGGGATGGCAGTGGGGGATGAATGACTTGGCTTCAGGCTTGGTCTCAGGCGTACGCCGGGGCGCCCTCAGCAAAGCCAGGTGAGGCAAGAGAAGAACCTGCAGTGTCATAGATACTGCAAAGTATGCCTTGGCTGATGGTAAGATCTGTTTTTAAGACTGATTTAGGAGATTTGTGAGCATGCATTATACTTTTGTTTTATTCAAAAAACATGAAACACTGCTTTTTGGAAATAATGAGTGACAATAACTGTGGCATACTATATTCACTTGTGTAATTTCAGTAGTCATCTTGGACTCTCTGTGGATGTTCCGTGGAGTGTTTTGTTTTGAACACCTGGGTGAGAGGGTCAGCAGACCTGTGCTTATAGAAGCACCTTGCCTGGCAAGCAGCCATCATGGAAACAATCCATCTATAATTGTTGCTCTTTTAGCAGCATCTCTTGTGTTTCACCTGGTAGAAGAGGATTCTAAACTTTAAGACACAAGGGCAAAAGGATACTAATTAATGGAACAGCAGAGACCGATACGCACTGCTGAAAACTGAAACTATAGATTCCTGCTCTGGTTCCATGACTCTTGTGCCATGTTCAATCGTGTCCAACTCTGTGACGCCGTGGACTGTAGCCCACCAGGCTCTGTTCATGGTATTCTCCAGGCTAGAACACTGGAATGGGCTGCCATTTCCTTCTCCAGGATCATAGCTCTCACTCATCAGTTAATACTTTTTCAGAACCCACTTGGTCCCAAGCACTGTAATAACCACCATATGTTTAACTCTTCTAAGAAACCTGTGTGGGAAGACTAATTGTCCTTATTGCTGATCAATACGTTGAGACGTAGGTTAACAGGTCAAATAAATGCCAAAATTGTACTTCAAGGATTCTAAGCCATAAGGGCTTGCAGATAACATTGGGTGATTCTGTTTAATGAATAAGGAATATAGTAAAGGTGCCTTTTCCAGACAAGCAAGTTCCTCAGGAAGTGGCAGCTATCGCCTTCAGCACTATTTTGTTCTTCCCGTCTTCCCCCAGAGCAGTTTCCTGACTGAACAAGGCCCGTTCTCATTTGTATTCACGTCACTCTGTTTTTGTGGAATTCCTTCTACATCTAGTCTCCCTGTGGAAATCTTAGTTATTCTTCATGACCCAGAAGAAAATTTCACCTCTGGGACATATGCTCTGATCTCTTTGACTAAAGCTATCTTTACCCTGGTTAACCCTCAGAATGCTCTATTTTTACTTCTTTGGGAAACTTTAGTGATTCTGCTTCAAGTTACATAGATTTTAATTCTTCCTTCCTGTATTATCTTCTCTGGGAGAGCAGGAACCATCTCATTTTTTTTTTTTTTNCTCTTTCAGAATTTTCCACAGTTTATTGTGATCCACACAGTCAAAGGCTTTGGCATAGTCAATAAAGCAGAAATAGATGTTTTTCTGGAACTCTCTTGCTTTTTCCATGATCCAGCGGATGTTGGCAATTTGATCTCTGGTTCCTCTGCCTGTTCTAAAACCAGCTTGAACATCAGGGAGTTCACGGTTCACATATTGCTGAAGCCTGGCTTGGAGAATTTTGAGCATTACTTTACTAGTGTGTGAGATGAGTGCAATTGTGAGGTAGTTTGAGCATTGTTTGGCATTGCCTTTCTTTGGGATTGGAATGAAAACTGACCTTTTCCAGTCCTGCGGCCACTGCTGAGTTTTCCAAATTTGCTGGCATATTGAGTGCAGCACTTTCACAGCATCATCTTCCAGGATTTGAAACAGCTCAACTGAAATTCCATCACCTCCACTAGCTTTGTTCGTAGTGATGCTTTCTAAGGCCCACTTGACTTCACATTCCAAGATGTCTGGCTCTAGATTAATGATCACATCCTCATGATTATCTGGGTTGGGAAGATCTTCTCTGTACAGTTCTTCTGTGTATTCTTGCCACCTAGGTTGACCCAAAAGCATGGGCTCTCTTGGGCTGTCAGTGCCTCCCTTAGTCTTAGGGAATTCACACTTATATTGTACTTTGAGTTCCAATAAACTTAAGTACATTGTGGATTCACTTGGATTCTATACTCATGGTGCATTGCAAAGGTTATACATGAATGAGAAAGAAACCACAGTGTTTATTTCCTCTGCTCATATATACACTCCATTTTCCCACTGGGCTTCATTTTCAAAAATAAAATTATTCAGTTTCACTGTGGCTCCTGAAGAACATTAAACTTGGTGGGGGTGGGGGAGCCTTGAGTGACTATTGAGGTTGAATGTCCTACTCTGACCTTGATCTACTTTTATAAACTCTTATACTTCAGACAGTTCAAACTGTTACACATCATAGTCAACAAATGCAGTACTTGGATGCAGTCTCAAAAATGACAGAATGAACTCTGTTTAATTCCAAGGCAAACCATTCAATATCATAGTAATCCAAGTCTGTACTCTGACCAGCAATGCTGAAGAAGTTGAAGTTGAGTATTTCTATGAACACCTACAAGAACTTCTAGAACTAACACCCTCAAAAGATGTCCTTTTCATTGTAGGGGACTGGAATGTAAAAGTAGGAAGTCAGGAAACATCTGGAGTAACAGGCAAATTTGGCCTTGGAGTACAGAATGAAGCAGGGCTAATAGAATTTTGCCAAGAGAACACAACAGTCATAGCAAACACCCTCTTCCAACAGCACAAGAGAAGACTCGATATATGGACATCACCAGATGGTCAATACCGAAATCAGATTGATTATATTCTTTGCAGCCAAAGATGGAGAAGCTCTATATAGTCAGCAAAAACAAGACTGGGAGCTGATTGTGGCTCAGATCATGAACTCCTTATTGCCAAATTCAAACTTAAATTGAAGAAAGTAAGGGAAAGCACTAGACCATTCAGGTATGACCTAAATCAAATCCCTTACCATTATACAGTGGAAGTGAGAAATAGATTTAGTGCCTGAAGAACTATGGACAGAAGTTCGTGACATTGTACAGGAGGCAGCGATCAAGACCATTCCCAAGAAAAAAAATGCAAAAAGGCAAAGTGGTTGTCTGAGAAGGCCTTACAAATAGCTGAGAAACAAAGAGAAGATAAAGGCAAAAGAGAAAAGGAAAGATATACCCATTTGAATGCAGAGTTCCAAGGAATAGCAAGGAGAGATAAGAAAGAATTCCCCCAGTGATCAAAGCAAAGAAATAGAGGAAAACAGTAGAAGGGGAAAGACTAGAGATCTCTTCCAGAAAATTGGAGATACCAAAGGAACGTAATGCTGAAGAAGTTGAAGTTGAGTATGCAAAGATGAGCAAAATAAAGGACAGAAATGGTATGGACCTAATAGAAGCAGAAGATTTTAAGAAGAGATGGCAAGAATACACAGAAGAACTGTACAAAAAAGATCTTAATGACCCAGATAACCATGATGGTGTGATCACCCACCTAGAGCTAGATCTGGGAAAATGAAGTCAAGTGGACTTAAGGAAACATCACCTCAAACAAAGCTAGTGGAAGTGATGGAATTCCAGTGAGCTTTTTCAAATCCTAAAAGATGTTGCTGTGAAAGTGCTGCACTCAATATGTCAGCAAATTTGGAAAACTCATCAGTGGCCACAGGACTGAAAAGTCAGTTTTCATTCCAACCCAAAGAAAGGCAATGCCAAAGATTGCTCAGACTACATACAATTGCACTCATCTCACATGCTAGGAAAGTAATGCTCAAAATTCTCCAAGCCAGGAACCAACAGTATGTGAACTATGAACTTTTAGATGTTCAAGCTGGTTTTAGCAAAGGCAGAGGAACCAGAGATCAATTTGCCAACATCCATTGGATCATTGAAAAAGCAAGAGAGTTCAAGAAAAACATCTATTTCTGTTTTATTGACTATGCCAAAGCCTTTAACTGTGTGAATAACAACAAACTGTGGAAAATTCTTAAAGAGATTGAAATACCAGACCACTTTACCTGCCTCCTGAGAAATCTGTATGCAGGCCAGGAAGCAGCAGTTAGAACTGGACATGGAACAACAGGCTGGTTGCAAATAGGAAAAGGAGTATGTCAAAGCCACATATTGTCACCCTGCTTATTTAACTTATATGCAGAGTACATCATGAGAAATGCTGGACTGGATGAAGCACAAATTGGAATCAAGATTGCCAGGAAAAATATCAATAACCTCATAGGCAAATGACACCACCCTTATGGCAGAAAGCAGAGAAGAACTAAAGAGCCTCTTGATGAAAGTGAAAGAGGAGAGTGAGAGACTTGGCTTAAAACTCAATGTTCAGAAAACTAGGATTGTGGCATCCGGTCCCATCACTTCATGGCAAATAGATGGGGAAACAGTGGAAACAGTGAGAGACTTTACTTTGGGGGGCTCCCAAATCACTGCAGTGGTGACTGCAGCCATGAAATTAAAAGACGCTTGCTCCTTAGAAGAAAAGCTATGATCAACTTAGACAGCATATTAAAAAACAGAGACATTACTTGGCTGAGAAAGGTCCATCTAGTCAAGGCTATGGTTTTTCCAGTGGTCATGTATGGATGTGAGAGTTGAACTATAAAGAAAGCTGAGTGTTGAAGAATTGATGCTTTTGAACTCTGGTATTGGAGAAGACTCTTGAGAGTCCCTTGGACTGCAAGGAGATCCAATCAGTCCATCCTAAAGGGAATTAGTCCTGAATATTCATTGGAAGGACTGATGCTGAAGCTGGAACTCCAGTACTTTGGCCACCTGATGTGAAGAACTGCTTCATTTGAAAAGACCCAGATGCTGGGAAAGATTGAAGGCAGGAGGAAAAGGGAATGACAGAGGATGAGATGGTTAGATGGCATCACCGACTTGATGGACATGAATCTGAGTAAGCTCCAGGAGTGGTGACGGGCAGGGAAGCCTGATGTGCTGCAGTCCATGGGGTTGCAAAAAGTTGGACATGACTGAGCAAATGAGCTGAACTGAACTGAACAATTCAGGTTTTTGTGCTGAAACCCAACTAAAAGTCTTTTACTAGATAAAGTGCCTGCCTTAGCATTTGACACTTGATAAAAACTCAGTAATAGTTTTAGTTAGTAGTAGTAGTGGTAATATTAATAATTCATACTATATATCACTGTTCCTTATGAATATCCTTTCCCTGTAGCTTCTAGTATTATCAGTTATTTCAACTGCATACACAACTCATATGTCCAAGTTCCATATTTATAAGCTGCTGGGTATGCATATGGTCAACCATGTCCAACTCTTTGCAGCCCCATAGACTGTAGCCCTCCAGGTTTCTCTGTCCCTGGAGTTTTCCTGGTAAGAATGCTGGAGTGGATTGCCATTTCCTTTGCCAGGGGATCTTCCTGACCCAGGACTTCTTGAAAATGAGTAGGTTGATGCTTGCAAAATCCAATCCAAGATGATCATATTCCTTTATGATAATTAGCTTAATTAAGGTAAACAGAAATCATTTGCTCTGAATCCTTGTGACAGGGGAAAAAATTAGCAAAAAATATTTTTTTACAGGTTGTGCTTATCGGTCTGAACAAATTACCCCAAACAGATGGGGACTGGGAAAGAAGGGTACATATATTTACTACTGACACTAAATACAGTAGAAAAGTGGTAGTGGACCCATCAGCTTCTTGGTTAAGTATTAGATTAGAGAGCCTTGACAGATTTGCTTAGCTAGAATACTGCTACAAAACGGAGCACTCAGTGGCTTTGGTAAGAGGCAAGTGGGTTAAAAGGAGTCTTGAGGTTTATTCACCCCAATATAAAATAATAATAATGAACAAGCAACTACAGAAATTAGTCACTGAATGGACTAGCAGAAATTCACAAAGGAAAGAAGCGAGTTAATCCAACTGCAGAGGTCAATTTCTTAGGCTTTATAAAAAATGGTAACAAGTTATACCCTCTTCTATTTGTCTAAGTTCCTAGAGAGCAGGAACAAGTCTTATTTTTATTGTCCCCTGGTGCTTAGTCTTGTGACTTGCACCCAGTTGACACCCCTTAGATGTTTGTTTTATTCTTTCCACAGAAAAACACAAGACAAGCTTAGACAAAACCGCAATGAATTGAGAACATACTGACACCCTCAAATAGCTGTCAAGGATTTAGAGGCCATGTCTTAAATGGTTTGGACATCTGGTGATGTCCAAAAATAGAAACTCCAGCAGAAAATTTTTTTTTTCAAAATTGAAGAGAAAAGAAAAAGATCTAGAAGCAACCCTTGAAATCCCTGTAGGAACATAATAAGGAAAAGGCTTTAAATAGAAGCCTTGAACAGAAAGCTTCATGTTCTATAGGGGTTTAAAAAGGTGGAAGGAGTGTCTCTGAGAATATGATGGATGAAATTCTATTCTATGTATATATAAGGAATACTGATATCATATGATTCACTCAATTAAGTACTCACTTGCAAATATTCAGTCAGATCTTAACCATTTAGAGACTATTTGTCTCCCTCTTGGAATATTTTCATCTATCTATTGATAGAACTGTTTGCTGAGGTAATAACCTGTAATTTTCAAATCTTTAGACATGTCAGAAATTAAGAATTCATTGGAAAAATACCCATTTAGAATAAAAGTAACATATAACAGCAGCTTGTAGAAAGCTCAATACTGTCCTAAATTCAGACTCTTGACAAGCTTGTAGAAACATACTAAAGCCATCATTAAGCAGTTTTTCATGGGAAAGATGCAAGTAATGGCTAGTATCAAACACTTCTTGAACATTATTAATATATATAGAAATAAGTATCTAGAGAGTCTTTGTCCCATT
Source organism: Oreotragus oreotragus (assembly GCA_006410675.1). Taxonomy (NCBI): domain Eukaryota; kingdom Metazoa; phylum Chordata; class Mammalia; order Artiodactyla; family Bovidae; genus Oreotragus; species Oreotragus oreotragus. The sequence continues at coordinate 351,232 of SJYX01024519.1, forward strand.
TCATCATTTTTAGATACCAAGAACTCCAAGGAATAGGTATTATGCAGATATAAGTTAATTCACATAAATTATAATTATAGTGATACCTCACCAGAGTTCTCTAACTAATGACTTTGTCTTGAGACATGAACTTAACAGTAACACTTTTTAAGTCTTAGTCCTAATCAACATCTTTACATCACTTTCATCGGTTTGGAATTTCCTTGAGGTTTTAAAAGACATAGTTGCTACATTTTAAGGTACCAAAGTTACACAGAGTTTAACTGCCATCTCTCGCCCAGTTAAATCATGAAAAAATTACATGACTTCCTGATTAGGATTAGCAAAGGTGTTTTGCTTTCTTTACTTATATCTGTGTAGAAAAGTGCAAATCAAGGAAACAAAACAATTGTCAACAAATAAAATAAATGCCTGGGTCAGGGAGAAATGGCCTTTATACCTTGGTCCTCTTGAAGCTTGGAGGGCTTGCTTGGCTATGATCATAGAACTGAGGGGAAGACTGCACTGACCGGAGAAATCTCAGCCTCACAGGGCCCAGTAGGCGTAGACAAGGGTCAGCAGGAGGAAGATGGCCACAGAGCCAGAACGTTCTTGCGGTTCTCTGCCGAAGCAACTTCAGCTCCCTCTTATAGTTGGATGCTTTGTTCATCAGGCTGCTTTTCTCCTTCTCCTGAGACCTCCTGGACTCTGAGCTCAGTTCTGCCTCACAGAGCCTGGAGTTCACAGCTTCCAGGTCACTCCAGCCTTGTGACAGATTGCGTGATGGAACAACGACAACAGAATGAACGTGAGAAATCTGAAACTTACCAACGTACCCAGAAAACGCCTAGCAATTCTGCTGTGTTTTATTTCAGAGGCGTTTTATTCTGTTTTGTCACAGTTTTGGTATCTTTGAACTTCCAGTACCTTCCAGGCAGTCAGATGGGAAATCTTGTGGGGTTAGCATTTGAACATGGACCACTGAACTGAAAAACTACAAGTTTTACTGTTTGCTCCCATGATGACGTCTTCTTGTTTCCGTGACTTTTATGGTCTGTCTAAATGAAGTTTACTTTTCTATCTTTACTGAGGTCTATCTATCTATACATGTATATATCTATATATATTTTTTGTTGTTCAGTCTCTATGTGGTGTCCTACTCTTTGTGACCCTATGGACTGCAGCACATCAGGCTTCCCTGTCCTTCACCATCTCCCAAAGTCTGCTCAAATTCAAGTCCATTGAGTCGATGATGCTATCAAACCATTTCATCTTCTGCTATCCGCTTCTCCTTTTGCCTTCAATCTTTCCCAGCATCAGGGTCTTTTCCAATGAGCTGGCTTTTTGCATCAGGTGGCCAAAGTATTGGAGCATCAGCTTCAGCATCAGTCCTTCCAGTGAATAGTCAGGGTTGATTTCCTCTAGGATTGACTAGTTTGTTCTCCTTGCTCTTCAAGAGACTCTTAAGAATGGGAAACGTATTTGTTGTGTCCATATTTATAAACCGTGGAAAATTCTGAAAGAGATGGAAATACCAGACCACCTGACCTGCCTCTTGAGAAATTTTTCTGCAGGTCAGGAAGCAACAGTTAGAAATGGACATGGAACAACAGACTGGTTCCAAATAGGAAAAGGAGTACATCAAGGCTGTACACTGTCACCCTGCTTATTTAACTTATATGCAGATTACATCATGAGAAATGCTGGGCTGGAAGAAGCACAAGCTGGATATTGCTGGGAGAAATATCAATCACCTCAGATATGCAGATGACACCACCCTTATGGCAGAAAATGAAGAGGAATTAAAAAGCCTCTTGATGAAAGTGAAAGTGGAGAGTGAAAAAGTTGGCTTAAAGCTCAACATTCAGAAAATGAAGATCATGGAATCTGGTCCCATCACTTCATGGAAAATAGATAAGGAAGCAGTGGAAGCAGTGTTAGATTTTATTTTTGGGGGTTCCAAAATCACTGCAGATGGTGACTGCAGCCATGAAATTAAAAGACACTTACTCCTTGAAAGAAAAGTTATGACCAACCTAGACAGCATATTCAAAAGCAGAGACATTACTTGGCTGAAAAAGATCCATCTAGTCAAGGCTGTGGTTTTTCCAGTAGTCGTGTATGGATGTGAGAGTTGGACTGTGAAGAAAGCTGAGTGCCAAAGAACTGATGCTTTTGAACTGTAGTGTTGGAGAAGACTCTTGAGAGTCTCTTGGACTGCAAGGAGATCCAACCAGTCCATTTTAAAGGAGATCAGTCCTGGGTGTTCTTTGAAAGGAATGATGCTAAAGCTGAAACTCCAGTACTTTGGCCACCTCATGCAAAGAGTTGACTCATTGGAAAAGACTCTGATGCTGGGAGGGATTCGGGGCAGGAGGAGAAGGGGACAACAGAGGATGAGATGGCTGGATGGCATCACCAACTTGATAGACGTGAGTCTGAGTGAACTCTGGGAGATGGTGATGGACAGGGAGGCCTGGAGTGCTGAGATCCATGGGGTCACAGAATCAGACATGACTGAACGACTGAACTGAACTGAATGTCCTCTGCTGCTGCTGCTACTTCAATTCAGTTCAGTTCAGTTCAGTCGCTCAGTCGTGTCTGACTCTTTGCGACCCCATGAATCACAGCACGCCAGGCCTCCCTGTCCATCACCAAATCCCGGAGTTCACTCAAACTCACGTCCATCGAG